>JANHZU010003590.1:47275-75710 GCA_032468055.1 Acrochordus granulatus
CTTAGTTTGAGAACCATGGGAAGTCCTTCTCAAAGATGACACTGGTTTATCAATTCTTGCACTGTATTCGCAAGGGGAAGGCAGCCCCTTTGTCTCTTCTGCCTGGTGCCAAGAGAATTGGGTGATTCCACAAATCAGTGCCAAAGGTTTCACATCTTTTGCCCTTTTCATTCTATGTGGTCTCCTCCTCTCCTTCCTTCCCACCCACCTTCCAAATTTAACCCGCCTGCAGCAGGTTAGCTGAAGACAACCCGCATTTCATGGAGGGGATTAGCAGATGGGACAGTTAAGGCACATCAGTGGGGCTCAGCTGTTCCAGAAAGATTTTGGATGAAGCTGGTATCCAACCTCAGAGGTGTGCCAGTAAGGGAGAGATTGTATTTGTGGCACGGTATTGTCCAAATTGGGATCCTGCTCTTCTTTTCTTCTCCTTCTAAATGTCAATGTAAGTGAATTTCTCTTCCTGTGGACTGTTAATTCCCAAAATCCATTCTTTTACTACCTGTATGATGAAGTGAATGCAGAGGTGGCCAGGGTAGAGGGTGGTGGTTTGTATTGTTACAGAATCCGGTGTTTCTTAGAGGGAGGATTTAAATTAAATGTTTTAAATGTCTTGCTGTATGCCCTGGCAGCCTAACCCTAGGATGGGTTTTGGAATACCTGAGCTCTCCAGCATGGATGCTGACAATAAAACCAACGTTGCCTGGTCGCTTGCCTCTTGCTTTCGTTGAAACACTGCCAAGTCCTTTTGAACAGGACCCTTCCATGGATACGCCGTGTTAGGACAGGCTGAAGGCACTTGAGACGTTCAGACTGCAGGTTGTCTTTGACTCACAACCGTTCCTTTAGCAACCATTTGAAGTATCAGTGGCGCTGAGCAAGTGACTTACAGCGTTTAAGATGCCGGGCTTGTTGGCCGGATGGTCAACAGCTTGAGTTCGAGACCTGGCACCGCGGAACGGGGTGAGCACCCCTTACTTGCCCCAGCTCCTGTCAACTTAGCGGTTCGAAAGCAGGTAAAAATGCAAGTAGATGAATAGGTATTGCCTAAATTGGTGGGATGGTAACAGCACTCCATGCGCCTCGGCATGTAGGCATGTTGGCCACATGACCACGGAAGCGTCTTTCATGGCTATGAAATGGAGATGAGTACCCCTCCTTAGAGTCAGACACAACTGAAAGGGGAAAACCTTTACCTTTTTAAAAATGTTATTTAGATGGTTAAGATCTTTAGGGTTGGGTTACCTTTGGAGATTGTAGATCCTCCATCTCTGGACATTTTGGAGAAGAGGCGGATGGTTGCTTCGTGAATATCGCAGTTGGTTTCTCTGCATATGGAGGGCGCTTGGGCTCCATGATCCTTTCATTTTGAACGAGCCCCTTTAAAAAGAACCGCGCAGCATCTTAGCCACTTCGATCAGCAGCCACAACACCAGGTGAAAAATAAAGGTGTTATCTCCTTGCAACCGATCGCCTCCGCAACAACGCAAGCTAAGAACGAACGGAAAATTAATCGAGACCTTGTTGACTCCACAGCGGGACCAAAGTGTTGGGTTTTTGTTCCACGGTGCAGGTGTCGCTTTTCTTGCTATTTATTCAGTTGACAACATGGTTTCCAGCAACGAACCCTTTCCTTTTTCCCAGGAGAAAGTGAAAATGTACGCAGAGGAATAGAGGCTGAATGTGCAAGGTTAAACCTCTACTTCCTTCTCTCCTTTTTGAGAATAAAATCTGTTTCCCCAAATTTGAAACATACAGCAGTCTATAGAAAAACTCTATTACCAATTAACTCCCCTTCTCCCGTTTTCAAATAAGTCTGGTCATGTTGATGTGGCTTGGTTCCATTCCAGACCTCTTAGTGTTTTCACCTGTTGGCTCATCTACAACAGGTGTGCCCAGTTGGCAACTTTCAGATGTGTGGACTTCAGAAATTGGCAGAGCTTCGCTGTGGCCATAAGCCACAATCTCAGATGTTTTTGACCACACCCTACAGACATTTCTGCTTTCGAGGCTCCATCTGTGTTCTCCTCCAACAGGGGATACCCAAGTTGGGTGGGATATTTTGGAGGGTGGAATCTACCTAGGCTGGGTGGGGAATTTGGGGAACTGGAGTCCACCCCTGCTGGCTGAGGAATTCTGGGAGTTGAAAAGTTCATGCATCTTAAAGTTGCCAAGATTGGACACCCCTGATCTACAAGCATTTGCCTTTTCCCACGGTGGTTGTGATCTCACAACTGTTCATACAGCTTTCATGCTTGCCTAACCTTAGGATTATGAAACCCTGTAGGATGGAAAGACCAACAGAAGAGACTACCTGTAATTCACGTTTGAAATGTGGAGTCCTTGGTGCTTTCTAGGACTTCTGCAAGAAATTGGGAAATACCCATTGCTTTTTTAAAAAAAAACATTAAAAGCCCTTTCTGCTTAACTAGTTTCCTGTAACCCTGGTTGCTGTTGTTCCATCTCAATTGTAATAATTACTCCATGGTAATGGAGTAGCTTCTGTAAGGATTGGATGGTGACACTCAACTCCTGGGAAGAAACAATTCCTTGGATGCTGTTGGGCTGGTTCTCAGTTTCCAGGATCTTCAGGATGTGGAGCACAAGGATGGCCTTAACCAACAGCGCTGTGATAGCAGAATGTACTTTAGGACAGGTCAAGGCTTTGAGGTGCAGATGAGAGTTGTCCTCTGAAACACAGGAATTGAGATTGACCAAGTGAGTGATGGAATGATCCAGAAAGTCAAACTTAGTTGACACCATATTAACAGTGTGTTTGCACACCATGTTTTACTGGGTCAGTTCAAGGCCCTGGCTGTATTTGCCCAACACACTAAACCTTGGTCAGATGACCAAGTCATTCATTTCACCTCTTCAAATCCCAGAAAACATTTCCAACCTGGACTCTAGTCTTGCTCACTTTGGGAATTAGGCTGTTGAGCTTTTTTGAAAGCATTGTCCAACCCACCTTGGCTCCACCACTGTCCGCAGAAGTGTAGGGTGGAGATGATTCCAGCTCCTGTGGTTTCTAGCCAGGATTGTATCAGCTCCCAAAGTTTTGGAGAGGTGGACGCATTGACAACTAGTTGAAGTAAAAAGGGTAGCAACATCTGGGAGAAGATTGCTGGCTCGGCATAAACATTGGGTTCATCCTCTTTGTAGAGACTGATCCCTCTGAAAAGGGAAAAATGACAATCGCACAACATATGAATCACAAACAGGCTCATCACATTTTAGCATAAACTCATCCTATATGGGTTAATGAGGCAGATTGGGCAAAGCCAGGAAGAGAGAGGTTGAGTGGACCTCATGTTTGTTTAATTGATCTGCAGCAACATCTCCCAATCTGTACCCTGTTGGACCTCAATTCCCATAACTTCCCAGACAACCTGATTTTGATCATCCCACATGATCTCAAGGACACCAAGACTGGGGAAAGACTGATTGTAGTGCTCCAATTAGGATTTCCCAATGAAAGCATTGTGATGAAACCAGGTCTGAGGTGAAGTTTGTTCTACTTCAAATCTTGGGAAGAGAGATGAGTCAAGGTTCAATGACTCAACTAGATGGACCAACAATCTACCACGGAGAAGGAAGATCTCTGTGCTCCTTACTGGAGTTGGAGAAGGACTCATTTGGCTGGCATTACACTTGGTCAAAAAAAAAAAGTCCCTGCCTTGGCTGCCTATGCTCCTTTTCTTGCTTACCCCTGGGTCTCCAGCTCCATCAAGGTTTCACGGAGTTCTACCATGGGGAGATGGTGCATCAATGATGCAAAGCTTGAAGGATGATCTCCAAAGTTTTCTAGCAGGAACTGCAGCAAGCTAACCAAAGCTTTGGTGCTTTGGAAGTGAAGGCAACTGTTGTGAGGCTGAACCTGTTCTACAGGAGGCAGTCTCTGCACCAAACCGCTGACAAAGGAAGCAGCTTCATGACGCACTTCTTGGTCTTCATCTTGGAGCAGATGAATTGCTGCCTTGATTAGCCTGAAGAAGGGGAGGAAGGAAAGAAAAACTAGTGTTGGAGTGTTGGGGGCAAGAAAGAGAGGTGAAGGTGAACTCCGGAATCCCAGTGCTATTCATTAGAGAAAAATAGTGGCGGCAAGCAAGAAAATTGACACAAAGATGTCAAGATAAAGGTGTCCCTTTTCAGTCCTGTCCAACTCTAGGGGGCGGTGCTCATCTCCGTTTCATAGCTGAAGAGCCAGCATTGTCCGAAGACGCTTCCGTGGTCATGTGGTCACTATATGCCGAGGCGCATGGAACGCTGTTGCCTTCCGACCAATTTAGATGGCACCTACTTATCTACTTGCATTTTGCATATTTTTGAGCTGCTAGGCTGGCAGGAACTGGGGTGAGTAATGGGAGCTCACCCCATTACACGGCGGCGCTTGGGTCTCAACCTGCCAGCCTTCCAGCCGGCAAGCCCACTCGGCCATCGCTTCCCCTCAAATGGGATGGGATACCTTTAAATCAAGGTAGAAATCATATACTAATAATAATGAAATCACATCATAGCAATAAGGAAGATGAAGCTACGGAGGTGGAAACCTTCAAAACAATGGGAAAACGACTTAATTTCTCCAGCGTATCCATGCAACTTCCCTCTTTTCACATTTTCTTCTCAATTTCAGTCCTTTCCTGGCTTTTACATTGCTGGGATGCGCTCACTAAATTGCAAGAATGCTGAAAAGGATGTCACACTTAGTAACGTGTCATCGGAAAGGAAACACCAATTTTTCATTGTGGGAAACGATCCAGTCGCCCAACATGGTGAGAATTTAAGGCAAAGGAAGCATATTAAATGAGTGGCAGAAGTGAAACTGGTTGCATTCTGGAGTTGCCCGTTACTGGATGGTGGTACGAGGCTGTTCCCAAAAATACGTACCGCAGAACCTGGAAATGAAGGAATGACCTGGAAGCTTGCTGGACTCTCCAAATCCGGTCTGGGCCACCCATTTTGAGCGCTTTCGCTGCAGCTGTTCTGAGCATCACAGCTGAAAGGGAGTCACTCCACTGCTCTACCGTCGCAACCCATCGTTCCCATAAAGGATCATCTTTGGGGCTGATCCAAAAGAGAGAAGGCAAGAAGAGGGGTGGATTGATTTCTTCGGCCTGCAACCAGATCCCCTTTTTAGAAATACGAAGGTAAAGTCGCTCTTGTGTCTTGGTGATGACTTAGATCAGTGTTTCTCAATCTTGGCAACTTTAAGATGTGTGGACTCCAACTCCCAGAATTCTCCAGCCAGCATGGATGGACTCCAACTTCCATGATTCCCCAGCCAATATAGGTAGACTCCATTGGGAAGAACAAGGTGGAGCCTTGAAAGCAGTAGGGTGTGGTCAAAAACATTGAGACAGTGGCCAGTGATAGTGCCAATTTTTTATGGGCATCGCACATAAAACTCTTCTGTTACAACATTTTATACGATTAAAAAAATATCAAGATGGTGGCCATGATGATGCGATCAAAGCAGATCTTTGATTGTGTCACCGTAGCCACCACATTGACGTTCTTGACCACACTTGATGGACAACCCTACTTGGGAGGAATTCTGTTGGTTTCCAATCTCCATTGATCTGCTACTTACCATTGATTCAGGAACAAAGTGGCAACACAGAGCGCATGATCGCGGAGCTCTGGACTTTCGTGGTGATTGTCCACCATAGAGAACAGCATTTCACCACATTCCAGGGCTAATTTTCCTGGGAAAGGCTGTCTCTGGGGACTGCCGAACAGGTGGACAAAAGCTTTTAAGTATAGCTTCAGGAGTGTGGGGTCTCCTCGGCTTTTCAGGATATCGCTGCATTTTTCCTAGGGCAAAAAGGGAAAATGTGTTGAGTGTCCAAAACAAATGTCTGTGAATTGATGATACAAAGTGGTCCTCATATAAAATAGGATATCTCCCAGGAGAGAGGAACAGTAAGAGTTAAGAGTTCCTCCTTGTTTGCGTATATCATGCTAAGCCACGGTTGGCTGAACAAGCCATAGTGACCTGTTTGATATTTGTCATTCTATACTGTGGCTTGCAAGAGACAATACTTTTATCCACACATGGCGCTCAACCCTAAACTAAACTGATCACATGGCTTTGTGTCGTGGGGAACCCATCCATTGTGAAGTTTGGCCCTTGGCTCCAGGAATTTGCAAAGGAATGTTGATCACCCATGCTCAACACAGGAACCAGAAGTTCTGGAGATCTTCTGGATAATCCATAACCATTTGTCCCATCAGTCTTTTGCAGTCCACTCTACGTTCCTTCAGAAGGCCTCAGCTCTTAAAACACTTACGGAGATATTCTCCATATTTCTATGGAATAGAACAGATCTGATTCCATAGGTCCCAACCGTTGTGACAAACTAGATCTCACCATGACCACCAGCTGCAGTTCCTCGCTGGGCTTCCTTTCCTTATTATCCAACAGCCAAGTCAGAACAGCGGCTTGCATGTCAATATTTCCCTTTTGCAGAAGGTCGCTCATTCTTTTAGGGGATTCCTGTCTTGTTGCTTCATGGCAAAGGAAGTTGACAGCCCGTTGGCAGAATATGGAGGAACCAAGCTGGAGAAGATCAGATTCAGGTACTTTATTGGCCAAGATTGGTTAGATACACAAGGAATTTGACTCCGGTACAACAGTTTACAGTATACTTGCAAGACAACAGTCAATAAAATTACAACATAAAGTAAATTATGTATTCAACAGTGAAGTGCATCCAAAGTATGCAGCTAGTAGAAAAAGAATATAGTAAAGTGTGGGATTAGAACCACCATCTATTTATAAGTATGTATACACTTTAGACAGAACTTCTGGGTTAATTTAGAATTCTTGGCACTTGTCCTATCATATAGCATGAGTGTGGTCAAGAAAAGCCATTGGTCCGTGTCTTTTTTTACAAGGTGACAACCCATCCCCAGCCATGGCTTTACTCCCAAGTTTCTTCCTCAACCTGTGACCATTATCCCCCTCACAGTGAGCAAACTGGTTGGGGAGGATGGAGTTGTAGTCACACATCACAAGAATGAAGAAGTACATTGAGAATATCTTCCATCCCACCTTATTTTTTTTAATTAGATGCTTTAAATATAAACCATCAAAGATTAAAAGACAGAATACTGGAATATAATTGGCAAAATACTAGTACAGGCAGTCCTTATGACCCTAATGGAGCCTGGAATTTCCATTGTAAGTTATGACTGTCATAAGTCCAGGCACTCACATGATCAGACTTGATTTTATGGATGCTTTTGTGGCGGTTATTAAGAGAATCAATGTATATAGCTGCGTTTTTTTGGAAGCGAGACAAAAAGGCCAGAAACAGAAAAGCCATAAATTGCGTGACCATGGAACACTGCGATCAGCCATATATCTACAGTATGAATATTCTCATTAATCCAGGTCAAGATAAGTAGTAAACATCGCAAAAAAAATTTTTTGCAAAGTTTTTTAAAAAGGCAACTTGGACATTCATTTTTAGATGGATTGAAAAAGCTTTCCGGATAGAAGGTGAAATGTCTCCAATAACATCTTGTAATTAATATCCAGTTGCCTTTTTAAGGAACTTTGCAAAAAAAAATTTACTACTGCCACCAGCCATAAAAGTGATCTGGTTGCCAAACACCCAAAAATGTGGTGATGTGACCATGGGAGGAAGGGCATAGCCATGGGAACTCTGGGACTGGGTCATAAGTAGTTTTGGTGGAGCTGTCGTAGCAACGAATCACCGGTTGTTAAGCAAGGACTACCTGTAAATGAATATGGCAGGGGTAAAAGAAGTGGATGACCAGAAATTATAACTGTTAATTTTACCAGCATGTTGGGAATGTGAACCTCCCAGTTTCCTCCTTACATTACTGCTTTTGGATTAAACATTTGCCATTCTAGCAAAACTAGGGACTCTTTTTGTATCGTTTTGTTGGATCTCAACCCTGACAATGCTGGTTACCTGGATTGGAGAGAAATCAGGTTTGGGATCCCTGCATAGCAGCTCACAGACTTCCTGCACAAAACTTGGAGCGCAGCTTTCCAGCAGCAAGGTCAAAACTTGAAGGTAAACAGCACAGATTAAAGGACACTGCTGCGTGTCCATCAGCAGCCAGATGTGGCTTTCCATCTTGCAGGCAACGGAGCGCAACAAATCAGGAGGCAGCCTAAAAAAGCAGATGTCGAAGCACCAGCAGGTCAGTGCAAACCGCGGCTTGCAAAAAAAAAAAGTCCTGCAACATGAAAGAGCCAAGATTTTAGCAGCATGCGCTGAAGTTTATTTGTTCAGTGAGAGTAAAACTCGTACAAAATGATGCACGCAAAGTGTTTGCATCTGGACTGGTTTCGATGTCGGTCCTGAAGGGCCACATCTGGGGGGGAGAGGGTGCTCGGGAAAATGAGAAATGCGTGTGAGGAAGCGTGCAAAATTCTCGGTGCCTTTCCCTGCCTGGATGCGACAGGTGGATTCTGGACGTGCTTTGATCTCTCTCTGAACTTGCCGGACCGTGAAAAGCGTATTTAGCATTCGGTCCCCGCAGTGAAGGATGGCGAGGACAGGGTTGCGAAAGAAAAACAGGAAGGGCAGGAAACCTGGGCGAATCAGTGTGGCAGAGATGGAAACTGTCTTCACTCTGGTTTACCCTGGCTTTGTAGGGCACAGTTGGCTGTAAACTAAATACAGGTGGTCCTTGACTTGCAACCATTCGTTTAGTGACCAATCAAAGTTGGAATGGTGCTGAAAAAGGTGAAGTTGCACCCAGTCCTCGCGCTTATGACTATTGTATCATTCCCCACAGTCACATGATCAAAATTCGGGCGCTTGGCAACAACCAGCATGTATCCGAGTCTTCAGATTTTGGCGGCATATAAATTTAATAAATATAAATAAATAATTTTCGATGGTTGAAGCGTCCCGAGGTGATGCGGATGCCATTTGTGACCTTCCTGTCTTCCAAAAAACAAATTCAAGGAGGGGAGCTGGATTTGCTTAACAAGGGCACGATTCACTTATCTGCTGTGATCTGTTTAACAACCGTGGCAAAAAAGGTAGTAAAGTTGGGCACGACTCACTTAACATCCGTCTTGCTAGTACTGCCTTTGCTATGAGGTTATGTTAACTGCATCTTTTGCGAGGCTGTAAGTATCTCTCCTCTCCTCTCTTTGTAGGGAGGGCCCTTTCTGAAATGTCTCCCACGCCCCTTTTCCTTCTTGTACACACCATTGTTCAGTCGGCAGCTCTTCCTCCTGTCTCCCAAGGCCATTCCCACAGACCGTTACAGAGAAGGGAAAAAAGGAGTAACAGGAAAAAGACGAGAACACAATCCTGGGTAGAACATAGTTGCTGTGCTCTCCTACTCTTCTTGTCTCTCGACAAGAGCCCCTTGAGACTCAGTCCCTCCGATGCCAAGGAGATAACACACAGAGTTTGCCCTGTTGGAAGACAACGTACCTCCCCGCACTCAGAGCGTGACGCAACGTAGCCTGAATCTGCAACAGACATCCGTGCAATGCGTTATGGGACAAAGCAGCCTTGGGCCGCGGGAACCTGGACGCCAGTCGCAGAAGGATATTCCCACGGTCCGTCACAGGGATGAACGGCACCAAGGCTTTGGCTGCCATCACCCGAACTGCGTAAATGGGGTTTCCTGAGAGCTGGAGCAGCGGTTCCACGAAGCAGGTCAAAGTGCTGTCGGAAAGGAAGACAAGAAAAGAAGGGCAGAAAAAAGTCACCTTTGGGTGGGAGCTCAAACTGGTCACGCGACAAACCACAGCTGGGCAACTCCAATGACCAGCTCGAGGACAGAAGCCTCTGAGATGTGGATTTTGAAGGGTTCCTTAGCATACTTGTGCATAGAACGTACACAAAATCCAGGTAGTCCTCCATTTACAGCCATTCGTTTAGAGTTTTTCAACACTGAAAAATGTTATTTACGAGTCATCCTCGCATTTACAACTGTTGCAGGCATATGTGATCAAAACTCGAGCACTTAACAACCAGCTTGTATTTACAACAGCTGCAGCGTCCTGGGGTCATGTGGCTGCCCTTTGCGATTCCCAGCTGGCTTCCCACAAGCAAAGTCAACATTTGACACATGTGTTTAATGACTGCGCGATTCCCTTAACAGCTGCAGTGCTTTGCTTTGCAACCGTGGCAAAAATGGTCATAAGATCAGGTGCAACTCACTTCACAACCTCCTCACTTAGTGATGGGAATTCTCGTCCCAATTGTGGTCGTAAGTCGAGGACTGCCTGTAACACCTTCCTCCCGAGGAAGGCCAAAGAGAGGAGAATTGTGAAAAGTGTCTTTTTCTGAATCGGGAGAGCTGTTTTCGTGTTTGACAACTCTAAATCGGGAGAAATCGGGCAGTATTTTTTCAGACTTGTAAATTTTATTTAAAGGTAGAAGCAGCTCACAGATGTTTAGGCCTCTGAATAATATTTCGTGATCGCCTCTCACGGGTGTTGAGGCGGCTCTTCTGAGCGCGTTGCACGACCTTGAACTCAACAGTCCTCGTTTTTCCAGCTTTAGTGACCCCGTGACACCTTGCTGGTGTCATCTCTGATCTTGATGAGTCTCCCCCGCTTTCTAAGCTTACCTGTCCTGGGCGTCTCTGCTGGGCTGCAACTTGGCCAGAAAAGTGAGGACAGCATACAGGGAAGGACAGAGGTGGAACTTCCCTCTTTGAGGTCCTTCAGAGAGGGACACTTCCACGGCCAGGGTCAGTTCTCCGTGCAGGATGCTTCTCAGACGAGGGTACCGGCCAAAAAGACCTTCCGGGCTTACTCCATCCTTGACTTGGCCGTCCTCTGGGCTCCGTTTCTGGCCAAGCAAGCGAGCGGTCAAAGCCCCTGGAGTGAAGCAAGGCGGGAGGTTAAAGAGATCTGCAGAAGTAGTAGAGGAAAAGAAAAGAAAGGAAGGAATGTACAGGAGGTGCTCATTTAGCAGCCACGATCAGGAGTGGCTACTCCGCCGTTCAGGGAGACGGTTGCTCAATGAAATCGCAGCTCTGCTTATGATCTGACTTCAGCTTTCCTGTGCTTTACAGACCTGCGAAGGTCGTAAATGCGAGGATTTGGTTGCAAAGGTACTTTTTCATTGCCGCCGTAACTGTGAACGGGCTGCTAAGCGAGGCAGTTGCTAAACAAGGACTGCCTGTACGTGCAAATGTTTTAAGGATGGGAACAAGAGCTCCTCCTCGATTTCCGACGGAGAGAGAACAGTTATATTCGGCAGTCCTGTTGAGCTTGACAGGGTTACGTTGATGTATCCAATCAGGACGAGGGGTTTGGGGTTTTTTTATTTCCTGTTATCCTTTGCACAAGCAAGGTTTCGTTCTTTTCACAAACGGTACAGAGCTGGCAATATACACCCACGCGTGTGCTTACTCCTTTTTCTGCTGTCCGGGATGTGATCCCGGCAGTTGAAAAATATTTGAGATCTACGAGAAGGGTAAACCAAGATCCGGGACCGAAGCCATCTCAGCTACCGAACAGATCTAAGTTTCCGAGGGAAGAGAATGGACAGATTTACCGAAGAGCTGGTTGGCTGCATTTCTCATAGCCCAGCTAGGAGAGCTTAAAGCCTTGAGAACCAACATTGCCAAGGATGTGACGTATTGTTGCAAAGCTGGTCCAAGATTGGAACCACGGACTAACGTCTGAAGCACGTGGACTGCAGACACCTACGGGAGATAAAGAAAAAGAGATCAGCTGAGACTTGGGCTGGACTTAATAAGAATATTAAGACCAGGGTTCAGATATCATGCCAAGTCCTGGCTTGTCTTCTTGGTGGTTTGACGGTTCACACATTTGCCGGGCCACAAAGTAGAGTTTATGAACTGCAGTGATTTGAGTTCCCGCCACAAGCCGGTGGCTTGATGCGATGTCGGAATGCAAAGCTAGCAGAACTTTATTCCAGTATCTGACGTCCACCTCATTTGAAGGACCCACAGAGCGGTCCTACCTCATGATCTTGTGTCCTTACCTGGGGCAGATCCACTGTCTGGTCTGAGCTGTGGGAAACAGGCTCGTTGGCTAAGGTGAGCAACGTCTGAATGCAGTGAGCCAGAAGAGGCCGTGACTTGGTGGGCTCTTCGCCGGTCGCAATGCATAGGAAGAGCATTGGGAACCCGGCTGCCCTCCGAGTGATGGAGCTTCCGCTGGGATTGTTTAACAAAGCCAAACCCTTGAAGAAGATGAAGAGAAAAAGGAAGAATCGGTAGAACCAAGTCGGTAACACTTACATGTTGCATTTGAGTACTGACTCTGGCCTGTGATTGTGCCAAATTTTGCTTGAATTTGCTTTCGGATGATCGCCTCGCCCAACTTCGGAGGTTTATAACCCTTGTGGGTTATGCAAACCCAGCCAACGGGGAGGTTATTCAGTGATCAAAAGAGCTGATCACACCTCAGCTTCGTGCACTGGTCAATCCAGTTCTAGGATTACTTTTGGAATAATTCCGGGGATGCGCTTACGGAGATTCATACGTGCGTGGCAATTGCTCAGTGAAGTCCTACCTGTGTTAGCATTGTCCTTGGGATATTCCGCAGCTCTGGGCTGGGGTGATTTAGCAAAGTGGTGCAAAACTTAGTGAAGCCCACACTACAGCCTTCCACAGCTCCCTACCAGAAAGGAAAAGAAGAAAAAAAGAGAATTGTTCTTGTCAAAATCCAGCCACCAAATATCAGATTCATGGACAGAGGGGGGGGAAAGTTCCAGTCTCAATTTTGGTTGTAAGTCGAGGACTAGCTGCACTTGATTCTGGGCTTCACCCCCATCCTATTTTGTAGTCAGGGCGACTTTGCTGAGGGACAAAGACTAGCTTGAATTCATCAGGTGACCTTGATAACCAAAGAACAGATTGGCTCCTTCCAGCCCATGGCGCTCTTCCTCCAAATCATGGGTCAAGCTCATATTTCACTGATGGCAACCAACCAGGAACACTCTTTCCCTTGTCTATTTTGATTTAATGCACAAGGAACCACTTACCCAGTGCCGGCATTTCAGCAAGATGTCTTGGAAAGTTTTGGAAGCCATAGTTAGATCCTGAAGAGAGAGAAGAGGCTCACATCCTGTGGAGAGTGGCTGAGGTAGAACCTTCTCCGCGAGGCCTCCCAAGAGTAACCCAATTTCCTTGACAGTTAAAAGGTGAGGAAAAGTTACATGGAATAAGGGCATTCTCACACCTCTGATGCTACGGAGGTTTCAGATATATCTAATGAATTCCAATAGTGCTATCGTATCTCCACTCCACAAGATGGTGTCACCTTGGAAAATCCATGAAACAGTTTTACTCCACTGCCTCTTGAGCGAGTTTGAGCAGGTAACTGAATTAACCCACTTTTCTGAGTCTAAGCATGACACCAAACTATACACTAACTAAAAGGCACTATGTCTGTGCAACATGCTAAGCTACAACCACTAACTAAAGGATTAGTTTAGTTCCTTGCTTGTATAAAGCTAGACTGAGGTAAGGGGTGGTGCCTGTGGAGGTATAGGTGGTGTGATGGACTACAGTGACGGGGTAATTTCCCAGGGAGGAGGGAACAGATTTCAAGGAGGGGGTGAGACAAGAGGCAGCTGAGCCCAGAGCTGGAGACAGAGGAAGAGAGTTAGCCTTTTCCTACCATCTCCCACGAAAAGGTGAGAGTAGTAAAAGTTTATGCTGGCAAGATTCTGTCTATTGGTGTGAGCAAATAAAGAGCTGAACTTTGGTTGGATTATTCTATGTTGTTTTTGGGCTGGGCTTGACAATTCTTCTGCCCAAGGGGAGGGGCTTTAAGGAAAGGGTGGGGTCTTAGGAAAGGGTCTCCATCTTTGTTTTGAAATGAAGGCGTCTGGATACCAATCAAAGCCACAACTGACTGGGATTAAATAAAATGGCATGGAGATTAAATTGTCTCATGCTTAAAGCCATGAGATTGTGGTAGCTTCCCAAATACTTTTTCTCAGACTGAAGAAGCTGCTTGGATAAGCAACAAAACATCTTGAAGCAAAAGAAAAGAAGTCCAGTTGCCGTGATTCAACCTCCAGACAATTCCACCTGGGTGACTGAGAATCTTCATCGACGTCCAGCACCTGTGGTTCAATGGCATTCAGGGAGGGCTGAGACCTTGTACGTTTGTGGTTATGTAGAAATTCCAGACTAATGCCTCATTTGACTCCTCCCCCTGGCTCTGCCATCTCTTCTCCTACCGGAACTCAAGTATTGTCAAAACTACTCACTTTCATCGAGACCCAACAACAAGTCAAGACAAGGCTGTGTTCCTCCGAGAGTAGGACCGAATCCTCCTCCTCCTCCATATGTGATCCCAAGTCTTTCCTTAGTCGGATGAGATTGCCGATGGCATTTCCCATGTCTGCAAAGGAGGGAGAAGCAGCTGCCAAAATAAAATAAAAAAATGAGGCGTTAGGCTGGCATAATTCTTTTTCAATTGATTTCAGCCAGGCATCAAGAATGAAGCACGGAGATAATCCAGAGTCGGCATTATGCTCCTCTATATAAATTAAAAATATCCTCCTTATTAGTAGGTTATAAGTCAATGGTTGTACATGACTGTTTTTGCTGGCACTGCCTCATTAATAAATCCTGATTCATGCTTCTGGTTGAAACGTCCCAAACAAATAGGAAAAAACAAAATCAGCCAACAATCGGTTTACAAGGAATTCCAAATTTGCATTGATGAAGTTACCTAGTTGGGTCATGAGATGTCTGCAAGCAAACCACCAAGCTCAGAGAGCACCAAAGACCACACAGTTCAACCCTGAGCTACAAATATTCTTTCCTATTAATTCCACAGTTTATTGTCCACATTTTCTGAGAGACCATAAGGCAAAACGTTGATTCTATTCCTGCACTTGGTGTGTCATATCACACACATCACTAGATCACTAAAACACCATTCATTCTTTTTTTTATGGAAATTGATTCAGAGGGCCACCTCCCTCGCAAAATAGATCTCTGCATGGTTCTCAGAAGAAGGGAGATAAAAAGGCCACCGAGGAAACCGCATCGGTGGCATTCCAAAGCATGAAAATGCTTTATTCTGGCTCAAGAATTCATGGTAAAAAAAACCTTAGGAAAACTGCAATGAAGGATCAGTTTATTCCAATCTGGTCACTGTTACGATTACGGAAGTAGATCTCTCTCTGCCTGTCTGACAACCCCACCATTTCTTTAGAGAGCTTAAAGGCTCCTGATTGCAGGTTTCCTCTACTAGGTTGGGCTTACCATGTTGGCCTGTGCTTGATGCTGGATTATTCTGCAACACACCCAAGAGGAAATTGCTGATGTCTCTCGCTGTCATCACCAAACGCTCAAAGAAGAACCGCCAACGTTGCATCTTCTGTGCTCCTAACATAGAAGACACAGCTTCTGGGACTTCAAGCAGGCATCGCCTTAGAGCCAAAATCACCCCTGTAGGGAACCAACAGAAGGCCTGGAACCACAGCCTCATGGCAGTTGGGTTGCAGAAAATTAGGGGAATCTAACCTACATATTAATGTTGAATTTATCTGACAAATACTAGTGGTTCGATAGCCCAAACTGTCGAACTTGAATCTAGCAAAGGAGACATCTGAAGTAGTGGAAGAAGTGGAAATGACATTTCTTTGGGGGGTTATTTTGGTGGTGGTGTGGAGAAAAATATTCATGAGGACTGAGTGTGCCCTATAATTGTAGGATGTAGACTGATATTATGGAGAAAGAGAAAGGAAGAACAGAGAGAGAGAATGGAGAATCCTGGAATGGATGACTGGCTGGTAGTCCATAAGGTACTCCATGCAACAATGTTTAATTGCAGGTCTAATTATTTATATTCTACATACTGGCCGCAGGCTAATGGAGAACTGGCCCCCTGGTTGTTGTCCAGTTGTCATTCTATCCCCAGCCAGCATGGCTGAGAGTAATAATAAGAGGTGGAGGGTCACTGCTTCACTCATTTTGGGCCATTGTGGAATTTAGCACCAGGTACAGAATTCAAGGTTTGGCATTTTCTTCAAAGACTAAATGCCACTCACGGGAAGGAACGCCGGCCTTTGGTCTTTGTAAGAAAACAAACACGTGGATCCTCCGTCATGTTTCTTCAGAAGAACATGGTAAGGTAGGAAACTGATCAGGACTGCCCCTACACCAGTGTTTTTCAAACTGGGCAGCTTTAAGACTTCAACTGGCTTCAAATTCAGCAGGCTGGGGAAGTCTGGAAGTTGAAGCCCACAGACTTCGAAGCGGCCAAGCTTGAGAAACACTGTCCTAGTCTCATCCGTGAGCTTCACCGTATGCTGAGGATTTGAACCTAGATCTCCCACGTCCAGCACTCCAGCTACTTTCCCAATTGCCTTCTGGAGTGGGATTGCGGATCCCAGCATCCCCAGCCAGCATGTTGACTTGAAATTCTGGGGGTTGCATCCTAAGCTTCTCGAGGGCAACTGGGCAAGGTAAGTTGCTCAGGCCGTGTTCCATATATTGTATATTCTCATCTCCCAGGAGGAAAACATGACAACGTACTGACCGTGTATTGGTGTAGTGCGAGCTGCCAACAATACGTTATGACAAGCTGTGATGAAATGCTTATCTAGCACATTGAGCAGATGTTCAAGAAAATAAAGGTATTTGCATGGCACAGGTAGCTCATTCTCCGTTTCCAGCAACAGCGGCTTCAGGATATCTCGATCCAACCTGGTGGAGTTAAGCAGAGGTGAAGGTGGCACCACAGGCTCAACCAATACAATACAATACAATAACTTTCCCCCTTTCGGTTATGTCTGACTCTAGGGGGCGGTGCTCATCTCGGTTTCATAGCCGAAGAGCCAGCGTTGTCCAAAGACGCTTCTGTGGTCATGTGGCTGGCATGACTAAATGCCGAGGCACATGGAGCGCTGTTACCTTCCCACCAATTTAGACGGTACCTATTTATCTACTTGCATTTTTATGCTTTCCAACTGCTAGGTTGGCAGGAGCTGGGCAGACAACGGGAACTCACCCCTTTACCTGGCACTTGGGTCTCGAACTCAGTCTGCCGACCTTCTGGCCGACAAGTTCAGCGTCTTAACTGCTAGGCCTCCATGCCCCAAACTGGAACAATTAGATGGAACCATTTGAACAACTGATGCTCAGTCAAAGAAATGCCACTGTGGGTACAGGGAGTCCTTGACTTATGACTGTAATGTAGCCTGCCTATTTGGGTTGTAAGTCATGATGGTGTAAAGCAGGTCACCACATGATCAATCAGATCCTTCTTTTCAATTGTAGTCAGCTCCCAAGAGCTTGGCACATTTTATAATGCTCCCTGATACAAAAAAATTCCAAATTCACCTATGTTATTTATGGGATCGGAGTCCTAGAAACTACTTTTTTACAAATTCACTTCACAAGACCCCTCTCATCTCTGTCTGTGGAGATTCTCAGTCACAGGTCATCGTCATCGCAAAGGTGCTTTCTCAAAAGGCAACTGGACTTCTTGATTGTTCTCTTGAAGATGTTTCATTTCTCATCCAAGAAGCTTCTTCAGTTCAGTTCAGTTCTTCTTGGATGAGACCTGAAACATCTTGAAGAGAAAAATCAAGCAAGTCCAGTTGCCTTTTGAGAAAGCACTTTTGTGACTTCTCATCTCAGCTTTTCTTGATTTCAGTGAGCAATGTCAACAACACGGGCACCTTCCTACAACCTTGGCTATTTAGGAATAGCCAACATTCAATGCTTATCTGATATACCTGTGGTCAATTTAGGCATCTTCAGAGATTCTGGAAATGTCGGAAAATTCTGATCAGGCGTTTCAGCAGAAACTAGGATGGCTCAAAAGGATGACTTGTACCTGCATTTCAACAATGTTACTTAGAGGCCCAGAAAACAAGGAAGTGTGGTCTTACTTGGGAAGAAGGGTTTTCATCACTACTGCTCCTGCTTCACTATCTTGAACCCGGGGACTGCTTAGGGCTTCTAGGGCCCATTTAAATAGCGCTACAGCAGAGGATTCTGGCAAAGCTGGTGGAAAGTAAGAAACGAGCAGCTCTGAAGCCAACTCACGGATCTGTGTGGAGATAGGAGGAGGATTTTGTGAGAAGACCTCTAACGGGTGGTAGGAATGCCCTCAGCGGGTCCAGCAAACTCTGAAATAGTCTGCAAGCTTCTATTCAGACATGAACATTGGGGAAGAGGGGAGGAGATGTTTTCACATGCGTACTCTTCTCTGGAGCCACTTTTGATAGCAGCTTTTGGGATTTTATTAAAAGAGCACCAGTGTCCTCCTCGATCAACCAGACAGAAAACACAACCGGATGATCTAATTCTGTTTTATTGGAAGGCTACATTAGGAGAATTTTGCAAGTCTGAAAGTACAAACTTTTCATCGCCACTTTTAACTGCTTGATCCATTACGGCGATCCTTCCTACGTTTTTTTCCCTCCAACTGTTAAGTCACTGGGGGCTCCTGCCTCTCTTCTCTGATTGTTTCCTAGACAACATCTCTTCCCTTTGTTCCCCAAGGTCACCCATACATTCCATGACGTTACAGTGTCATGGGTCTGCAAATTTTCTCACCTCTGCATCTAAGACAGTGATGAGAAATATTGGCTTATTTATGCCATACAAGATCTTATCTGTGGTCCCCAGAGGCCCCACCTCTACCCACAAAAGGACAGCAGTTAACAGTTTGGAGTTTTTGGAGTCTTAAGGTAATAAGAGTTGCTTCCCTTCATGTCCCTAAGTGCTTTTGATCTCTGCAGGATCGACAATACCAATTTCTCCCCTTGATCCCATCTCAAAAACTATGCCCAAAGAGAAAATTCTGGTTCTACCCATTCTGGAGATATCATGACATCACCAGCCACGCCAGTGGGCCCTCCAAGTCTACCCTCCATGCTGTGAAAAAAACCCTCCTTCTGAAGTCCAAATGGGGCTGTCCAAGAGGCCAAATCTTTGGTTGGGCTAAATCTGATACTCCCTAATTGGATTGGGAGCTATGTTCATTGCTTAGATTTGGTCAGCTGGTGAAGCAAGGCACTATTCTCCAGTTTTTTTCCAGTAACTTTTCTGTTCTGTTCTTAGTTGTACAGGAATATTCCAAGTTTAACTACTGAACTGTTAACTTGAGAAATATGACTGACTTTTGAAGCTAGTGTATAACTTCTTACCATCATGGATGGTCATGTTAGTGGAAGAGAGGTGGACCGCCATACCTCATTGGTACTATCCTGTAGGCAGCTCAGCAACATCAATGTATTCCCTGTAGAGAAGAAGTCCCAGTGGCCTTTGCTTCTAGACCAGCATAATAAGGTCGCCACGTTGCCTGGAGAAACATCAAGCATAGGGTGGAAGGAAGGAAGAAGCATATCTGAAGCATGTCTTTTGAAACAGATCTTACACGTTGGGGGAGAAAATTGCCACCCCAATCCTTTTCAAAATGATTTTAGTCTATCTCTTCTGTACATGCCATTCACCCTCCAGTTTTCTTCTGGAAAACATGGAGGTCTGAGCATTCACGGTAGACACAGAAAGCCCTTATTGGACCTCCGCTTTTGAAGGCTACATCTTGGTGGACTTGGGTTGGCTGGAGAAATCTGAGATTCGCAGCTCAGTGCTGCTAGACAGCACAGGTCTGGGGAGGGCTGGAATAAAGTCACTTACGTGGAGGCTGCCCCTTTTTTCTCTCTGGTCTCCAAGTGTCTGTGAAGGTCTCCATGATGGCCTCCAGGAGAAGGAGAGCTGTTTTCCTTCTTTGGTAGTTGGACCCTGACATCAGAGACGTCGTGCAGAGCTGCAGCAGCCAATCCACAAAATCTAGATTAAGAAAGGTGCATTTTGACCGCCATGTTATGATCCTGCACAAAGCTGGATCAGTGAAGAGGCTGAGAATATCTGGGTGGAGAAAGGTTGGGTTGTCTTCTGACTGTGAGAAGGAGATTCGTCTCACCTTCTGCTCTGGGTAAGAACCTCCAACAATTTCAAATGGCAAATAGTCCTCGACTTACGACCACTCGTTCAACAACAATTCGAAGTTACAATGGCACTGAAAAAGTGTCTTACGACCAGCCCTCATACTTACAAATTCCGCAGTGTCCCTGAGGTCATGCAATCAAAATGTGAGTGCTTGGCAACCCACATGCATTCACACAGTTGCAAATCACAAATTGTGATCATTTTGTGGATTTCCCAAGGGGCCTCCAACAAGAAGTCAATGGGTGAAGCTGGCTTCACTTAACTACTGCGTGACTCACTGAGCAACCACAGTGATTCACTTAATGATCAGAGCAAAAAGGTCATCAAACTGGGCATGACTCACTTAACCATTAGCAATAGAAGTTCCTGCCCCAATTGTGGTCATTAGTTGAAGACTACCTGAACTTGACCTATTTTTTCTGATAAAGCGTGGCTAGGAGCTAACTTACCCACAGCTTGGAGGAGACCCTTTTCTTGATCCTTTCCAAGCAAGCATTCCTTCTTGTTCACCGTCTGAAGCCGAAGCAGGGCAAGAGAACTGTCTCTCATTCTGACCAAAGCCTTCTTGACCATGGCTTGAAGGAGCTGCCGAAAAGAAGACGAATCGCAACTCAGATTCAGGGGCAAGAATTCTTTCAAGAGTTGGATCTCCTTCTCAGATAAGGCTTGACTAGTCTTGGGAGCTGAGCAGAGGAAGCCCAACGCTGCCAGACGGACATTGTCTTCTTTAGAGAAAAGGCAGTAAGTGAGTCTCATAAGGGTGTCCTTGTCCGCAAGCAGGTCCTCTGCAGTGGTCTTCTGAGCGCTCAACAAGGAGACCCATGCTCGGAGCTGAGAAACATCTCTGCCACCAAATCTTGTGGCAAGCAACGTGTAAGAAGCGGGGAAGAGCCTCAGTGTCCACCCAAGAAGGTGGTTGGAGACATTGCTCTGAAGGAAAGAGTCAGAAGAGGTCAAGGCACTGGAGAGGGTTGGTAGCCAACAATGAGCCCACTTGTGAGCCAACTGCTCCTCTGAGACCTCATCCTGCACCTCGGACCAGGCTTTGCGTTGCAGTTGGAGGAGAGTTTTGTACAAATCTGAAGCAATGGGGCACAGATGGTTGGTGGACAAGCAGTTGAAGAGATGTTGCGGGAGATCCGTGTAGATATCCAGAACCTCGGCAAAAAGATCCACAAAATGAGGTTATCGGAATCCATAAAGAAGCCATGCTTCTTTGACCCAACGCATTTAATCTCTGGGTAGGATGAGGAGGAACTTGGGGAAGGGCAAAGATTAAGATTGGAATGCGCTGATGGTGTATACAAGTAGTCCCTGACTTACGAACATCATTGAGCCTGCAATTATTTATTTATTTATTGCTCATATTTCTATGCCGCCAATTTCCGAAGTCATGCTGGTCATTAAGTGGGTCATCGCACGACTCTGTCCAATTATTTATTTATTTGTATCCTCCTGCCTTTATTATTTTTACAAATAATTCAAGGTAGAAAATAAGCCAATATACCTTCCTCCTCCTATTTTCCCCACAACAAAAGGGCTGAGACAGAGTGACTGGCCCAAAGTCACCCAACTGGCTTTCGTGGCTAAAGCAGAATTAGAACTCACAGCATCCTGGTGATTGGCCCAAGGTCACCCAGCTGCTTTCATGCCTACGGCAGGACGAGAACTCACCATCTCCTGGTGAGTGGCCCAAGGTCAACTAGCTGGTTTTCATGCCTTAGATGGGACCAGAATTCCCAGTCTCCTAGTTTCTAGCCTGGTGCCTTAAACCACTGCACCAAACGATCTCGTTTTTGACCAAACATTTTACCAAACACGACCATTATACATCCAGGCAATTCTGAAGACTGAGAGTATCATTTCTCCAAGAAAACCACCGGATGGCTAATTCTGCGCTGCATTTCTAGCAAAAGGGATACTTACTTTTCCAGGACCCAGGTAGGGCAGGACTGCGCCAAGGGCGAAGTACCGAGCTTTAGCTTCCCAAGGCATGAAAACAACCCTTTGCAGGTGCTCCCTAAAAAGAGGTCTCTCGGGATCCTCAAAGTGGTCACACTCCAAGCTGTAGATCTCGAAGAGAATTTGAAAGGAGCTGTGGACAAAATCGCTCACTCCTTCTGTCTGGACCCAGGTGGGAGAGAAGCAGATAATGACAAGGAAGGAAGGCGCGGGACAGATGTTATCACACATGAAAAGAGACACATTTGACTCATTTTCTGGTCGAAAGGATGATGAAAATGAGCTTGGAATCAACTTCAAGGTTTGGAGCTGACCTTCAATCCCTGTCCATTGCTGGCCAGCCAAGATTTTTGTCTCTTATCTAGATCGATGTTTCAGTTGATTCAGCTTGCTCTGTGCATCTTCTCCCGTGCTATCGCTTTTGTGATTTAATCACTTCCGCATGCCTTCGGGTCAGTCTCGACTTCTGGTGACTGCCTGGACACATCCCTGCAGTTTTCTTGGCAAGGTTTTTAGGAGGGGTTTGCCGTTGCCTCTTTCCTAGGTCTGGGGGAAAGGGTCTGGCCCAAGGTCACCCAGGTGGCTTTCAGCTTAAGGCAGAACTAGAACTCCCAAGTCTCTCCCAGTTTCTAACCTGGCGCATTAAACCACGACACCAAATTGGCTCTCTACTGCCAAGATATAAATGGTATTTATTCATTTATGTACCATTCGGCATTGGAGGACCTAAGACACCTCTCAGAGGCAAAAGCCCTGCCAGGTATCCATGTCCGAGGCCACCAAATTATGCAAAACAGTGACAGAATTATAAACCATGCCCACTCCTCCCAGATTTAAGAACAACAAAGCTTTTGTGGGGCTCCTTCGTTTTGCAACAGAAGCCATACCTGGTGATATTTGGAGAGCAAAAAGAAGAAAACATTTTCTCCCCCCACCCATCCCCAATCAATCAATCAATCAATATGATCCCTTACTGGACTCTCTGCATTGTTCCAAACAATCTTGTTTAGTTTTTGGAGAAGCGCTGAATGGTCCCCCAACAACAAGCTGTCCTTGACTTTCCAAATCTTGTCCAAATTTTCTCGGACACGTTGAAGCCACAGGGAAAAAACTGGGAAAGCAACAAAGGCTCCATCAGGCTCTCAAAGACAATATTGACACCATTCTTTGCACCTTAGATATTTATTCATATTCTTTTAAGGTTAGCCTATATCCAAACTTGGGCTTCTCCAAACATGCTGGATTTCAGCTTTGAGCATTTTGGATCAACGCGGTCTTTCTTTGACAAGAAGATTCATAGCGGTTTCCCAACATCTCTGCAATTTCTTTCCCAGACTTTGCTTAGATCATCCCACCAAGTTCTCTGGGAAAAGAAAAAGGAGGAAGCCCACCATATTTGCAAACTCTGCTCAACATTTGATACTTCTCCTTTGATTGACAATGGCTACAAAATATTTATGTTTTTTTTACAAATACCTATTTACATCCTGAAGTTTTCCAATAGCTCCTGGAAGTTTACAACAGTAACTTAAAATGCATTAAAAAACACTTATGCTATCATTATAATTCTGCATATAAAATATGATTTATTCCTTCCTATGGGAGGAAGAAGAGACCTGAGGAAGAAGAGACAAGACAACGATTGCTGTTTGAATGGGATGTTGGCATGTGGTACTGCCTACCTTGAAAGCAGTAGTAAGGGCAGCTTGTAGGGTTCTCCATCATATCTAAAACAGCTGGAAACAGGATATCCAATAACAAGCATTGCTGCAGAACAAAAATAATGGAGTTAAAGAAAAACTGGGGAAAATGCAACCAAGTCTGGATTTTTCTTTTATGAACACAGGAGGACATTTTTGTAAATAAGGTAACCCTTTTAGGGAAGCAGGGAACACCGACCCATGAACAAGAGCCAGATTTTAAAACAGTTTCATAAATATATGGAATCTGAATGTATTTATGTAACCTGAATAGAAACATCAATTACTCTTCATGTTAAAAAAACAACTGGTCAATTGCCCAAAATGGTCAATTGCCCTTCAAAATGCAATAGGTTCATAAATTATTTCATTCATGTCTTGACT
The DNA here is from genome assembly GCA_032468055.1 of Acrochordus granulatus. Taxonomy (NCBI): domain Eukaryota; kingdom Metazoa; phylum Chordata; class Lepidosauria; order Squamata; family Acrochordidae; genus Acrochordus; species Acrochordus granulatus. Next base: position 71,239 of record JANHZU010003590.1, read on the forward strand.
TTGGCCCTGAGGTTTATCCAGTATTGCTTTATGGTTTATGTTATGATACAGAATCACTCTTTAAACTCTTCTAAAAATAATAATGTTAAATGTACCTTCTCTGGGGTACTGTCCAGAAGACAGGTCAAGATTTCTTTCTTGCAACACGTTAATAAGCCACGAGTCCACACCAGCTTTTCCAAACCATCTGGGCTCCAGGAGAAAGCAGGGATCCAAAGTGCCCCAAATTGGCACCCACCTGAGTAAAAAAACCCAATATGCTGCCAACATCATCATTCAGGAAGCTCAGAATGCCAGTGTAATTTTGGATTTACTTTATTTGTGTTGGCTGAGACACAACACAAGGACATTGGAGTGATCAGCCTAATTTCTTGCTGGATTCACGCAATACACGGCCTGTTTGAGTTTCAGGGGTGAGAGCAATCAAGCCAGTGTGTCTGATAAACCAGATTTCATGGCTTAACAAGTAGATCCAATTGGGCCAGTGGTTTATTCAATAAACACTGTTCAAGCAAGTTATGGCTTGTTGTGATATCTGAAATCTAGCCTGTGTTACAGCAAGCTTGGATACGTGGCACATCATCTACTCTTTACGTAAAGGAGGAAAGAAGTTCTCGAGGAGAGAAGGATATGGTAGGAAGTGAAATAGAATGGAAGAAGCAGGAGAAGACAATGGAGGACAAAAAGGAGGAAGAGAGGAGGAAGAGGAAAAGGAGGAAAAAGATGCGTGTGCACTCGTCTGTGATGTAAGAAGGGTTGGTTAGCTGATGAATGAAGAGGGAGAAGGAAAAGAATAAAAAAGGAGAAAGAAAGAATAAAAAGGAGGGGAGGGGGAGAAGAAAGAGGAGGAAAAAAGAAGAAAATAAAGAGGAGGAAAAGGAAGAAGAGGAGGAGGAGGAAGAAAATGAAAAAGGAGAAGAAAAAGGGGAAGAAAGAATGAAAAAGGAGGAAGAGGAGAAAGAGGAGAAAAAGAGGAAGAAGGGAGGGGGAGGGGGAGAAAATCTGTCAATCAGAACCACCTGAGACTTAGAGGCAAAGCTCGTGAGAGGTGAGTTTTCTCAAAGGCATTTCCGAGAGAGGCACAACCGATTCGCAACCGAATGCCAAATCAGCGAACGGGCGAGAAACGGAGTGCAGCAAGGAAAAAAGAGAACGCGCGCGTACCTCGGTGTTCATCTGTCCTTGGGGCGACGGAACATCCGTTAAAAGTCATTAAGAGATAAAAATCCCAGACCACTTTGGCTCCTGCTTTGGATTCTGGAGCGGTATTAACCATCATGCTCATCGTGGTCCCAGCCAGGAGACGGTTGTCCATGGGGGCCGACTGAAATCAGACACGAAGAGGTCAACGTCAACCAGGTTTTGCTCCAATAGAGATTTTGTCTGTAACGAAATGGGGCAGTTCAACATCCGAGCTCCTCTGAGCCATTCCTCCTCCACCCCACGGCTCTCGGATGTGATGTGGCCATTTTGAGGGGCCCCCCATAGAATTTCCTCCCTTCGGATTTATACGTTCTGCGAATGTTGGATCTCCCGAAAACCTGCAGATCCTGATTGCTCTGTGGGTGGTTCTCTTTTAGCGGCATCGGTGATGCCAACCATAGCTTGGACATCGGAAATAGAAGGAGAAAGAAGGCAAGCTGGGTTCTTTCCTCAGGTCACGGCAAAACCTCCCACCTTCTTTCCTGATCTTGGTGAAGGCGGACCTTTCACCAAGGCTGAATGATGGAAGATTCAGGACAGACCACGATCCTCTTCACATTAGGTCAAGAAAGCATGGAAGGGCTTAAGCCGCACGGGACTAAAAGAAATCCACATCTCCTCCCAGGACAACCTCACCTGATCCGTGATGGTGTGCACCAGAGATCTCAAGATCTTTTGCAGAATTTCGTTGTGACCTCTTCCATGCCAGACAAGTGGCTGAATTTCCTCTGGCATCCCCTTGAAGAGATGCAGGCACACCTAAAGAAGCAAGGAGGAGACACCGACCGTCCGTTAATTCCGGTTCCTGCTCTTTGGGGCTGATCATTTCATCCCACGCTTCGTCTGGATCCAACTCAGGGCAGTTTCTCTTCCCGGGTTCGGAGCATTAGATGATTCCCCGTTGCATTCAGAGTTGAGTTCCTTTCTTTCTTGCCCTACAAGGAATTGCTCGGTTCATTGTTTTGAGGGGTCCTGTCAACCATTGGCTCTTCAGGCGAAACACCTTCTCCGTTGGACTGCATGGATGACGGCTCAAGCACTTTCCGAGAAACCAAGAAGAGGCTTCGGTTCAGCTGTCTACCTTGTCCTTGAAAGCTTTACTTTGGATGGGGCTGGGCTGCAGCCAGTGACCCTCCTCAATTTTCTTTTAAAATGAGGCACTAACCCCATTTCTTTACCTTTATGGTGATGTAATGCCGCTCCACTTGAGAGGAGATTGGGTCCCGTGGAATGGAATCAAAAGTCGCAGCAATGGTCCTCAAGAGCTTCACCAGATTCTCCTTCCAATACCGGCGTCCCAACGAACTTTCTTCAAGAAAGAGGCTTACTGTTCAACAATGGAACCACAAACTTTGGTTACCACTTTTGCTACAGGAGCAGCAGCTGAAACAGTACAATCCTCTCCAAGGAGTGGGAGGAGCATATTGGAAAAAAAAGCAACACCCTATTTTTCTTCGGGGCTCGAATCGACCAAGTACAGAGGGTATCAATCAAGGAAAGGGTGGGCTACAGGTTGAACTGCGTGTAACATTTCTAGAAATGGAAACTGAAGCCAGCAGTTGTGTTTCTTTGGAGAAAAATACTGGCTCTTATTTGGTTTGGGAATGGCAGAGATCAGTTTTCTCCACTGGGAAGGATGGAAGTGTCGGAAGACTAACCTGTCCGGAGAACTTCGGAAGACATTGGCTGAAAGGAGAAGGAAACGGGTAAGATTTTCAAATGACTCCATATCCTAAATTAATCCCAAATTACTTCTCACCACAGTTTGGTCTCTGCTCACAACCACAGCACCCGAGCTTCTTGCAGACTACGGGTGGGCAGAACTTCCTTTTTCTAAAGCAAGACAACACCAAGGCTGAAACGGGTCTTGTTGCGCTTTTGTGGCTTTTGGTGTCATTCTGAGAAAGTCGTTGCCGTGAAATGTCCCAACTTTTGCTTTTACTTGGAGGGTTTTTTTTTTAAAAAAAGGAAGAAATCATTGTTCTTTTTTCGTGATTTTTTCCATTCTAGCATTTATTGATTGGACTTCTAACCCACTTTTGGTCTTTTTCATAAATAATGAAGAGAAATCCTTCTGTTTCGATCTCAACGGCGATCGGTGGACGGAAGGGCAAAATCGCCAAATCGAATCAGCAAATGGAATTACAAAGCTGCAATTAAATTCGCTCGTGCATTGATGGAATTTATAGGCTACCCATTCTCGTCGTGACCCTGGCCGGCTTTAAAAAAGTACAACCGCAAACAGAAGATTGGAAACAAAGAAATTACATCACCAAAAGGAGAAGTCCAAAGAAAAACCGGCCACTGTTCGAGGATCAAAAGACCACACCCGAGATACACCACCTCCGTTTACCTTTTCATCTTCCATCCAGCCAGCCATCATCTTACTTAGCTCTTCGCACACCAGGGGTCTGTTGAGTTCTGATAGCTTCCCGACTATCTAAGGAGAGGAAGAAAAAAATTCTAAGGACCCCAACTTGAAGAATTTCTTTCAAATGGATATCCGACACTGTGATGGCAAAACGACTTCACCCCCATCGTCCACCCTTGAAATCTTTTTAAGAGAAAGGTCACAGTCGCAATAAAAATGTGAGTTTACTGATGGTGAACTGGGTGGGTATGTCGGGCTTGAGTAAAGAAACACATCAAAAGTGTGTGTGTGTACACCTTCACCGCTACTACGATTTTGTGACCACACTTCACTGGGTTACTGAGATGCCATGAACGGCTTCGGTGAGTTTATGCGCACCTTTCCAAGTCGGCAGAACAAACTGGGGCTGGTGGTGGTCTCCACCTGACACGTGAGCACGCAACGCACCAGTGGTAACGTGGTCTCCCGATCCAACTCCCACAGTCCTCGGCTCAGTCTTGCCAAGAGCTGAGAAGCCTCCTCCAAGTGCTTCTCTTTGCATCGCTTCGCGGAGCTTCTGGGGATGCGGAAAACCCAACAGTTAGAACCTCACGTAAAGGTCAAGCTTGGCTCGAACGCTCCTCCGAAGCGTGCTTATGTTCTTCTTCAGAGAAAGACCCGAAGAGGGTGCGCAGTTTTCTCCAACTCTTGCTCAAATGTATTGAGATGCCAACTCCCAGAATTCAAAGCCGGCCCTTGGCCGTTCTGGCTGGGCATTCTGGGATTTGAAGGAGAAGCCATTGGAAGTCTGATGTGTAGTGGATGGAATGCTCAGCTTGTGGAGGAGTCTAAAAGAGGAAAAAAACCTCCTCCTCCGGGGGGGGGGGGGGGGGGGGGGGGGGGGGGGGGGGGGGGGGGG
>JANHZU010003590.1:83757-97681 GCA_032468055.1 Acrochordus granulatus
AGTGTTGTTGGGTTGTGCGTCTGTTTCCTTTTTTTGGCGCCCGTCTGGAGCCTCCTTGGTTTCCTGCGGGGGCTTCAGAACTCCGGGGAATCCCAGGGGGCTTCGGGAAAGATGATGGGACGGTTGACCGGACCCCACCTGCTCATTCAGCCGCGGTAACAGTCAGAATTTGACACCCAGGAGCATTTTAGGGGGGACTTTTGTGTGTGTATGGGGGGCAAAAAAGCCCAACACTTTTCCCATCCGTCAAAGGGAGAGAACAGTGGAGGAAAGGAACCCACGAAAGCGGCACAGAGCAAATCACTGTGTTTTGTTCCGGATCACACCCTGGCTTGGTGTTATCTCGGTCAGGCTAGTCGAGGGTTCGAACTACGGTTTGTTGATCAAGTCCTGGCGCGCCCAGAGCCAAAAAGGAAGCGTTATGTTTCAGGCGTAGTGGAAGTGTCTTCCCTTCTCGGGCTGAGGACGAGACCCACCCCCAGCAGATAAGCAGAGGAGGGCATCTCTCTTGGGTTGGGGAGAAGACCCACCTCAACAGAAAAGCAGAGGGAACCCCTCTCTTCTTGGAGCCGGGGAGAAGACCACCCCCGGGAGAGAAGCATCTCTCTTGCGCTGAGGAGACCACCCTCAAGAGAGAGGCCGATGGCCGTACCTTCCCACCCTTGAGACTGGGTCGGTCCAAGCTTCTCCGAAGACCAACCCGACGCGTTGTGTTTTCCTTCCAGCTGACGCCAGGTACGCCTGGCCCATGCGGCTGTTCTACCCCGTGGCCAGGCCGTGCCGGAATCACCGCGGGAGCCCCGGCGAGCTGCAAACCTTCCACCAGATCCAGAGACGGACCCGGAGGCACCGGACCATCTTCACCGAGGAGCAGCTCCAAGCCCTGGAGGCCCTCTTCCGTAAGAATCAATATCCGGATGTCATCACCAGAGAGCACTTAGCCAGCCAGATCCACCTGAAGGAAGAGAGAGTCGAGGTACCTCGGGGGGCGGGGGCGGGGTGGGGGCGAGAAAGGGCAGAACGGAGGGAATTCCGCGGCGGAGACGCCCAGACCCCGTATGTTTGGGCAGGATAAGTCGCCCAACGCTGAGCCGGGAGCGCCAGGTTGTTTGGGTCTGGCTCTGGGCGTTCGGTGGGTTCGCTCCCGTGGGTCTGAGACCCGACCGGTCACCGAGCAGGACGTGAAAACCTAAGCCATAAGGGCTTACCCCCCCACCCCCAATCATCATCATCATCTTTAACCAACCAGGACTTAGCAACTTGTTGGAACCCACCGGAGCGACGAAGGAGGCCGAGAGGCGTCCACTTGTCTTCTCTGCCTTGTATATCATTTTTATTTGCGAATCGTTCCGCTTTTTAAGACATCGCCGGCTTTAACCAACCGGGATTTAGGGTCTCGTTCGAACCTGCGGGAACCGCGACGGAGGCTGAAAAACCTCTGCCCCCCCTTTTTTTTGCATTGTGAATTGTTTTCTGCACTTCTCAATCCTCCTCCTGTCCCAGGTGAAAACAAAACAAAACCCCTTTCGGGCTGGTGGTGGGAAATTTTAATATGAGGACTGTGTTGTGATGCATCTGAGTTGTGTTGTACGGGGGTTTGCCGAACAGCTGGGTTCGCGCAACATCCTAAACCCAAGTGAAATGAAAGCTCGACGATTGCAGGCAATCCTCAACTTGCGACTGCAAGTCGGAGCGGAACGTCCATCACTAAGTGAGGAGGGGCGGTGAAGCGAATCACAGCGTCCAATTGAAGGACCTTTTTTGCTGTGATCGTTCAGCACATCACTTTTGTGGTCGTTAAGTGAATCTGGCTCCCCTCATCGGCTTGGCTTGTTGGAAGCCGGCTTGGAAAGTCGCAAATGGCAATCGCGTGACCCCAGGGTATTGCGACCATCATAAACACATGCTGGTTGCCCAGGGCCCAGGTTTGATCATGCGACCTCGGGGACACTGCCATTGGGCGAGGACCCATCAGTCACTTTTTCCCAGCATCATGATTTCGAATGGTCACAAAGTGAATGGTTGTAAGTCAAGGACTATCTGCACTGTACTGATTCGATATTTACCTCCGCCACATGGTTGCGCTCCATTATTTATATTCTTCCTTTGTCGCCTGCGTATCTTTTCACGGCGTTGCAGGGCGGGTGAAATCATGTTTTTCTTCCCTCGCAAACACAGGTTTGGTTCAAGAACCGCCGAGCCAAGTGGCGACATCAGAAAAGAGCTTCGGCTTCGTCACTCATCCTTCCAGGATCCAAGATTTCTTCCGAGGAGAGCCGTTAATGGGCAGGTCGGGCCCAAGTTATCAATACAGGATCAAACTCCAGACTAGCTGAGATCACGTGTGCCTGTTTCGGTTCCCCATGAGTGAGCGCAGAGCGCATGTCAGGTTGTGTTCGCTCGATGCACCGAGCCCTGATTTACTAATAATGGGGGAGGAGTCTGTCTCATACGAACAGGGCAGCTGCATAGGATTCCTGCATCCAGGACTTGAATAAACCACCGTTTGTTGGACAAATGGTGGTTTATTCAACAAACCCCGGTTGAGTAGTCCGGGGCTTAACGCAAGCTGCAAATAAGATCAGTAACGAGTTGGACGTTTGCGAAAGCTTTGAACCAATTTGTTCTCTCTACAGTCGGCAGATCCTCGCTGTGTTGCTGGTTGAGCTTTCTCAAATTATGATTCACCGCCCTGGCTGTCTAATATACAGGTAGTCCTCGACTTATGACCGCACCTGGGACGGGAATCTCTGATGCTGAGCGAGGTGGTGGTGAAGCGCCCGATTTTGCCACCTGTATCGCTACGATTGTGAAGCAAATCACTGCAGTTGTTAAGCGAATCACACGGCTGTTGACATGGCCGGTGGGAAGCAAGCTGCAAAGGCCGCAAATGGTGACCGTGAGACCCGCAGGACGCCGCCATCGTCGCCAATACATGTAACAAATTGTGACTGTGGGGATGTTGCAACGGTCATAAGCGCGGGTCACCACAATAATGGTTCACTCCATTATTTATGGAGTTGTGAAGTGCTGCTGTAACTTCAGACAGTCACTAAATGAATGGTTGTAAGTCAAGGACCAGCTGTTGGATTGCAACATTCACTGTTTTGCCGGGTCAGTGTTTCGGTCTAACGTTTCTAGCAAGGCCAGGCAGCTACATTTTTATTTGCTTTCCGCCCAGATCCTAAAAACAAAAACAAACACCTCATTGATACATAAGCACATCAATCGAAATAAAGAAAAATGAAACAGAGACTTCGTTTTTATTTCCTTTCTTGCACATTAGGAAAAGCAATTTTTCTTTTTGGGAGGGGGAGGAAGGATCATGATCGGGGAAAGAAACCGAAAATGACTGTCCAGCAAACATCTGTCTGGAGAGGGGGGGGCAAACCCTTAAGGGAGAAAACAGGAACAATCTTGCCCATTTTCCAACTCACCCTCTTTTTAAAACCTGTCCTTGCTCTCCCACCTTTTCTATCCAGTCAACGCTTTTCTAGTACCAGAATCGACCGGATTTTTTGAAGAAAAAAAAACACACAAAAAACAGAGCAGCCTTTTCAAAGAATTGCCTCGAACGGGAAGGAACGGAGCCAACGAAAGTGGAAAAAGACGGCGAGGCGAAAGCGATGGCGCGAGAAGACCAATTCCACGTAATTAAGTGTTGACGGCGACGATGCCTAGCCAGGGCATGATTTGCGTTCGTTGGGGTGCGTCAGAGGCCGTCCGGATCATCCATCATAATAAAGCGACCCTCTTATATGCGCCAACATAATATTTAATAATTATTAAATTATTAAGGAAATTAATTAAATTAATTAATTAACCTCGGCAGCGCCACAAACGATAAATGACCTACCGGGATTCGGAATCCTTGAAGGTCTGCAAACTGGATCTCAGCTTGGGTGGTGATCTCTCTGAGCCTGGAGGATTCCGAATCCCGGTCGGTCATTTATCGATTGTGGCGCTGCCGAGGTGGAGAGAGCTGGGTGGGGCTCAGGGGGGAGCAGCCTGGGGAAACATCCCGCTCTGGATCCGAGACGGGCCTCTGGACCCCTCGGGGTGGGCTCGGCTGTTTGCGGCAAGCCTACTGTGCAGGGTTGTTTCGGGTAAAAGGGGAGATCCTGTCCTCCCACCGCCAATCGACTGCTGTCCCCCACTTTGGACTCTCAGTGCAAGAATGCATATGCAGTGTGCGGTTGCACGGCAGCCATTGTGCATTGAGACTACGGATCCCATCCTCCTGAAAATGCGATGCATTTTGCAAAGGGGGTGATGGCGCCCATCGCTGCCCTTCAAATGCCCACCTGGCTTTTCATGGGGAATTGGGGGGTCTCCCCCTCTGGAGTAGAGCGAGGCCACCGGACCCCTTGGGGTGGGTCTGTCGTTTGAGGCAAGCCTACCGTGCAGGGTTGTTGTGGCTGGCCTGAGAGAGAGAGAGAGAGAGAGAGAGAGAGAGAGACCCCCTCCCACCCCCCATCCATTCCTGCACACCACTTTGGACTCAAGTGCAAGGGTAAATGCACAAGGCAAGACAGCAGAGCAAACGTTTGGCGTTTACTCGATCCCCTCATCCCAGAAATGCAGCCCATTTTGCAAAGAGGGGTGACGGTGGCGAGCTGGACGACGACCCTGCAGACGAGGGTCGCCTCGATCGTTCCCGAGGCGTTCTCACCTTCTCGCCCCGCCTCCTTGGCTTCCACGCTGCAGCTGCGAACAGAACCCGAATTGATTGTGCGTTCTCTCCTTGACTTACCTCTACGACGCGGCTCTCATGACGTCTCCCCTCGGAAAGAAGCGAAACCACGCTGGGAGCGGGATGGGGGGGGCGAGTGCGCGAGACGCGTTAGGCAGCTGAGACGGCGTGGAGGGAATCACTTCCGGTTTGTCTCCGGAAGTGGGAGAGTTTCCGGAAGTCGCGGCCTGTGTGCGGCGAGGCCTTGCTGCGTTGCCACGGGAGACGATTCGTGGGGCGACATGGAGCCGCTCGGGACCCCGGCGGAGTGCGGAGCTTCGGCCCAAGCACTGGTGCCTGTCCAAGCCGAGGCTTCCGCTGTAGCCCTGCTAAAGGAGGATCCCCAGGAAGCCCCCAAGTGCCGCAAGAGGATCCTGGACGAGGATTCCTACATTCAGGTGAGTGAATGAAGCCAGGCAGGACTTGGGGAGACCCGGCTGCCCATCGCCTCTCAGCCCTCGAGCGCTTTCCTCTGTGGCTGAGGGCCCAGCACTCTTTTCCTACCTCGCAGGGCCGTTGTGCGGCGGCGGGGGGGGGGAGGAGGAGAAAAAAATGACCAAGAAAACCCATCTCATTCGATCCCATCTCTTAGTTTCCTAATACCCTCCTTGCTTTACTGTTATTCCAGTTTTTAGTGTCTTTTATTGCTTATTGAACCAGCATAAACCTGGTTCAGGAAGCCATAAACTGCAACGAAAAAGCTGATAGGCTTGTATCAGAAGATCATGGTTCAGCATTGTGTACTCCAAACGTTTTTAAAATCTTAACCGGGTGGGAAATATTACATTGGTTCACGTGAATGTTTTGCAGAGCCTGGAGAAAATAATCCAGAGGGATTTTTTCCCTGATGTTGAGAAGCTCCGTGCTCAGAAGGAATATCTGGAGGCTGAAGAGAGCGGTGATTTGGAGAAGATGAGGCAGATAGCCATCAAATTTGGCTCCTCGTTGGGCAAATCTTCTCGAGACACCCCTGCACCTTGTAAATATGAATTATTTTTATTAATGAATTATTAATTGATTGATCAATTGTGCCATCGAATCATTTTTAATTCCTAGCAACCATATAAAGAAATTTTCTCCATGACAGTCTGTCCCTAATTTGGTCCTTGAGGTCTCCTAATAGAGTACCCATCCAGCTTGCCACTCACTGATCATCCTCTTTTTCTTTTTCCTTCCACTTTTCCCAGCATGAGTTCCTAATGGGTGGCATTAATGCATAATGCAGAGCGTATAGCATTGTCATTGTTTTTAATGATGTGAAGATAATATTTATATAAAGCACCAAATCAACCCTATAATACAATTTCTGATGCATAATTTTGTCTAGCAAAAATCAACTTTGCTTATGTTGTGGGCCTCCATATAGTTTATCTTAACTGAGCATTGCTTATTTTAATTCTTGGTTTAAGATAATTACCAGATCGGTAGGACTGTAACTCCGAGAAGTTCTGCCTACATGGCTGCTTTAGTTGTAATCTCAGAATGTAAAGAGATAATTGATCTAGACTGTCTAGAAATAATAATCCCATATTTCACAGTCTTGTTTTCTGTTTCAGAAATGCTCGGTCACTACCAATAATGGCCAGTGATAAAGTTTAGCTGGCATGTATTAAAAAGGCCCTGTTTCAACTCCAGTTAATAAAGGATGATGGAGCAAATAATATGGAGTGTAGACAGGACAGGAGACAACTACTGCCAGATGATGGTCAATGTACTGGATTAGGATTAGGGAGATCTATTTTTAAGTCTACTGCATTTCTTGAGCTCCTGAAGAAAGCATACTATAAATTTAAAAACATAAAACAGTCCTGAACAATGGCATTCCATTGTGTTCTGTCACAAACCAACTTTGCATGTAATCTTTCTTTTAGGGAGATATTGGCATAGCATTTGAAGACACCAGCAGTTGTATGCTTTACACCAATTTATTGGATTGTTACCTTGATTTTTCAGCAAGAAACAAAAGTGTACCCCAATTAGTAATTACTAGCCTTAGCCCCATAGTTTTATTATGTTGATTAGGCTCAGTGAGATAGAGTGTTTCAGGATTTTTCAGTGGGGATTTGAAGTTTCAAAACAATTGTTTTCTATACTTGTAAATCTGTGTTTTATATTCCTTGAGACAGATGTCACCCCAGCAACCTTTGAAACCCCTGAAGTTCATCCTGGTGATTCTTCTGTGTTGAGTAAGCCCAAGTTCACAGTGAAATCTCTAGATGAAGGTAAGCAACTTGACTATTACTTTGATTGTTCAGTATGTGGCCCTTTGGGGTTTAACCTTGAGAGGGCTGTAAAGGGATTACTTCTTATATGTCTAAGGCTTAAACTGGGAAGGACAGAATCTTAAAGTTGGAAGTAGCCCTTTCGAACTTCGAACTCAGCCTTCAGCTGAAAAAAATCCATCCCTGACAATATAGCCTTTGTCAAACCCATCCAGTGAAAGGGAAGTCCACCATCTCCTGCTCTTAGCATTAAGAAGTCTGACTTAAATTTCAAACTAAATTTCAAACAGTGGAACTGAGAATATCCAATGAAAAAGATTTGCTGCGCAAGATAAGGGAAGATTCCTCATCACTGAGGAAGCTTCAGCCATGTGAAATTTATTTTTTTTATCTCTCTACTGAGATTTATTAAGAATCTTCACAGAAAATATGAAAAGTTAATCTGTATTCATTGCTATATAATGGAGTATGTAGATACCGATGTACCATTGTCAACACTTCTAGTATAGTCTAAAACTGGCTAGTAGAATGAGAGACTTGGCTAAAAGGAATCCATAAATTCTCTTTCTTTATAAAAGTGTGATACTAAGGCATAGGAAGTAATAGTTTTTTTCTCTTGTAATTTTTTTAAATCATGTTAAAATGACAGTCAATCTCAACTCTGCCCAAGATCACAATTTTACCTTCTTTCTGTCACTACAGCTTAGAACATCTGATCTTTCAAAAAACAGGGGTTGCATAGGAAATTGTCTCTTTTTAATGTTGCATTTCTTTTTGCTTGCAGGAGAAGTGGAGGAAGAAGAAAACAAAGATGCCTTGCCCAGTTTGGACAAATTCCTGGCCAAACATACCAGTGAGGATAATGCTTCCTTCGAGCAGATCATGGAAGTGGCCAAAGAGAAGGAGAAAGTGAAACATTCTTGGCTTTATGAAGCTGAAGAGGCATATGCCCAGGTAAGAAGCAGCTTCTGTATGCAGTATATTGTTTTGGGGCCCTGGATGGAAAGCTTGCTCCTTGGCCAAAAAAAGAGGTATAGAAAAATTATTTTAGATTTTTTATCCTGCCTTGTTATTTTTATAAATAATTCAAGATGACAAACATACCTAATACCCTTTCCTCCTCCTATTTTCCCTACAACAATAACTTTGTGAGGTAGGTTGGACTGAGAGGGAAGGAATGGCCCAAAGTCCCACAGCCAGCTTTCATGCCTAAGGTGGGACTAGAACTCATTGTCTCCTGATGATTGACCCAAAGTCACCCAGCTGGCTTAAATGCCTAAGTCAGAATTGGAATTCAAACCTCTTAGTTTCTCACCTGATGCCTTCATCACCAGACCAAACTGGCTGTGGCCTTCAAAGACTTTTTGTGCAGCTTACAAATATTTACACTACTTACATAACTGAATGTTTTCCAACTAATAAATAACATATTTTTTTAAATTTGGGAAAAATCTATTTTCTTCCAAGACCCCAGACAATTCTCAGCTCAACCCACATCCCCAAGGAAGCAACAAATATGTTACATCATCCCTTTACTTTGCATGATGAAATCATTATGTCACTTGGTCAACCAAAAGTCATGTGCATTTACCTTTGTGAAGTAAAGTAGATTCATACTGGAGTAGGAGGCCCTGAACCTTAGGATGCTTGAGACATTGAAATATTAATTTTAATTGCAGATATGCCGTAAGATCATCATGCATACATATTCCCTCCTGTTCATGATTGCAGCTGGCTTGTTTTTCTGTTCTGTTTCAGCGACATCAGGAACAGCTAGCTCTCCCATCACTGGAGGAGCAGCAGGCCCTGGGGAGTGGCAAAGCTGGGGTAGAGACATGGGAATACACGGCAAAGAATTCCCTCATGTATTATCCTCCAGGTGAGACCACTTGGGCTCCCTTTGACAAGGTCTGTTTGCTGTAAAAAGGGAAGCTGGATAATAATAGGATTTTTTCCCCCTCTGCCAAGTTAACATTTGCTGCTCCTACTTATACTGGTCCCTGCTTTTGACTTTTCTTAGAATTAGGATTGATGTTCAAACAGAGGGCATCATCTCTTTGTCTTTCTCCACTCCTTTCTTTTTTTCACATTTTGAAACTACAAGAAAAAAAATCCTTTTTTCAAATCTCTCTCCTACAGAGAGTGTTCTGTCTTATCTGTCTTGTTTCTCTCAGTTAAGGAAAAGAAGTGATAGAAACAGGACAAGAAAAAGCCAGCTCCTTTTGATCCTGTTGCTTTGAGGATGATTAAAGCCACTTATGTATGTTGAGGTTTTCTTCCTCTTTGGACATCTCTACCCTTTTTCTGGAGAAAAGAATCAAGGATACATGCTGTATTTCTAATTTCCAGAGTTATCTTCCCTCCTAGATCTGATGCTCCAAATTTTTTCCCTTTCATTTTTATCATGGTGTGCTTTAATTATAAAAATGTTTAGAAGTCATTCACAAATGAGTGAAGGATGTGCGATGACCAAAATGGATCCTCTCTTATATTTTGGACATTTTAAAATCTTTCTCAACACTGGAAATTATGCATTATTGTTACTGCTTTATACAGCAGTTGAGGACATGATTGAGATGTTCTACTAAGACTTGAAAAATTGATCTTCAATCTTTGATGGCTCTATTTTTTCAGAGTTTTATTTCACTTCTTTTTGCTGTCTTCTTCTTGAAGTACTGTACCTTTTTCCTTTTGAATCTAGACCTGGCAAAACTGCCACCCGTTTACTTTTTTTATTGTCAGGAGTTCCTGATGAGGAAGATGTGTTTAAAAAGCCACGCGAGGTCGTTCACAGAAACACCCGGTTTTTGAAAGATCCTTTTAGCCAAGCAGTAAGCAAGAGCCAGCTTCAACAAGCAGCAGCCCTCAATGCTCAGGTGAGGACATAATATTTTCTGATCTGTTTTATTTAAGATGTGTGTTTCTACTGTCCTTGAATTGGCAAGTAAATCAAAGCAAGTCAAACCAGAAATAATGACAAAATGGGGAGGGAGGGAAGGAAAGAAGGGAAGGAAGGAAAAAGAAAGGGAGGGAGAGAAAGGGAGGGAGGAAAGGAAAAAAGATAAGGGAAGAAGGGAGGGAAGAAAAGAAAGAAAAAGGAGGGAGGGAGGAAAAGGAAGGAAGGAAAGAAACAAAAATAAAGGAGTTTCTGAATGTTCTTATTTTATCTGGGAAAAAGGTTGGTTCCCCTGCTTTGGTTCCTTTTATCAAAATGTGATTTAAAAAAAACCAGTCTTCTTGGTTGTTTTTCCCCCAATGTTGCAGGGAGGCATGCTGTGCTTTGAAAACACTCTGTGATTATTGCTGAGCATTATTTCCTCTCTATTAATTCTAGTACAAGCAAGGCAAAGTGGGCCCTGATGGGAAGGAGCTCATTCCCCAGGAATCTCCAAAGGTAAATGGATATGGATTTGTGGCCACGCCCTCACCTGCTCCTGGTAAGAAAGAAAATCCCTTTTATTATTTAAAAAACTCAGAAGAAATGTGCACTTCAGCAAGGATTATTTTGTTTGACAGTTTGACTTTCATCTGAGTTGTAGTGCATATGTACCATGGGAAAAATGCCATATTAGAAGTATTTAGGCAAGGACTTAATACATTGGGAAGAAGAGGAGAGCATACTCAAATTTGAAAAGAAGTAGTAGGAAACTACAGAAAATTATATGGAGTATAAGTAGTCCTCAGCTTTGGACCACAGTTGAGATCAGAATTCCCATTGCTAAGCAAGGTGGTGATTAAGTGAGTCATGTCCAATTTTATGACCTTTTTTGCTATGGTTGCTAGCGAATCATTGCAGTTATTCAGTAAATCGTGCCGCTGTTAAGCGAATCCACCTTCCCTCATTGACTTTGCTTGTTGGAAGTTAGCTGGGAAGATTGCAAATGACAATCACATGATCCTGGGATGCTGCAACCATTATAAATATATACCAGTTGCCAAGTGCCTGAATTTTGAATATATGACTGCAGTGATATTGCAATGGTTGTAAGTGTGAGGACATAAGTCACTTTTTTCAATGCCATTATAACTTAAATTGGTCATTAAATGAATAGTTGTAGGTCAAGGACCACTGGTAAATTGTTACCTTTTGTATTAAATATGTACATAAATAAATGCAGGGTATACTTTAGACAGAACTTGTATTTTATCTTTGATTCTTCCTATTTTTTATTTTTCATTCTCTTTCACATCTATATAAAAACAAATGTATTGTTTTTGATTTTTTTGGATTTGGTATTATCTTCTGTAATAATGTCTCCAGCTGATTCTTTTCCTCACCCCAAAGATTTGAATCAAGCACACTAGTATTCAAATGGCAAACCAGTGTTCTGCTGACATATCAAGTAAACTGGCCATTGTGTCTTTCTAGGTGTGAATGAGTCCCCTCTTATGACCTGGGGTGAGATAGAAAGTACCCCTTTGCGGTTAGAAGGATCTGACACACCATATGTGGACCGGACTCCGGGACCAGCCTTCAAGGTATTTAAAGATCTAAAGTGGGCACATCCAACCTTGGCAACTTTAAGATGTGTTAGACTTCAACTCCCATAATTCCTCAGACAGCATAGCATTTATTGTTTCTGGATTTTGAAAACTGCCCAAAGTCTAATAGCGGATGGCAAAAACAAATTTAATTAATAATACAGTTGGTGACCTTATTTACTGTAAGGAGTTTAAGTAGCCCAGAGTAATTTTTGCATCTTAAAATAATATTAACCAGAAGTGGCAAATGTGTCTTGATAAACCATGAAATAAATACTTGAGTCAATGCAGCAGCACTTGAATCTTATCTGTCTTGATTTGGATGGTGCTTTGTGGAAGAATTTGCAAAATAGGTTCTGGAGCAGCTCTAGAGACATAGTGACTTTTAGCCAGTGAGAAAGGGGGGAGGAGGATTAAGCTACAGTTGGAAGGATCAGTCTTCACAAAGCAATGGTAATCCACTCAGCTGGTATTTTCACAGATCCTGGAACCTGGACGCCGAGAAAGGCTTGGGCTTAAGATGGCCAATGAGGCAGCAGCTAAAAACAGAGCCAAAAAACAAGAAGCCTTGAGGAGAGTCACAGAGAACCTTGCCAGGTGAGAGATCCCTAAAGTTGGAAATGTAATGAGTTGAAGAATTTGAAGCCAAGGGGTATGTCAGTATCTTAGATATTCAGCGCTTGGAATGGCCATTGAGTTCTAGCCTCAAACCAAGGCGGCAGTTCTGCATGATATCCCAGGATGAATAATTGGAAGGTTCTTGAAAATCATCTAGTTCAACAAAAAAACAAAACAAGGAGCCAGTTTGGTCAACAGGCGAGAAACTGGTTCTAATTCCGCCTTAGGCACAAATGCCAGCTGGATGACCTTCGGCCAGTCACTCACTCTCTCTCTCTTAGCTCACCTCACTAGGTGGTTGTTGTGGGGAAAATAAGAGGAGGAAGGTATGTTGGATATGTTTGCCACCTGGAATTACTTACAAAGATAATAAAGGCAGGATACAAATAAATAAAACAAAACACAATTTTCTTTAACACAGTTACACCCAATCTCTCCAACTCTCACTCATAAGTTGCTCTTTTATCTTGGTTACCCTACTCTAGAGGTGCTTCAGTTCCTCAGTCTTCCTTAAATTGCAGTCTCCATAACTGGATGCAGCATCTTAGATGTGAACTGGCCAAAGCTTGATTGAGCCTCTCATCTGAGTTCTGTGATTTTTTTCCCTTCCAGCCTCACTCCAAAAGGACTGAGCCCGGCCATGTCTCCTGCCTTGCAACGCCTAGTGAACCGGACTGCTAGCAAGTTCACTGACAAAGCTCTCCGAGCCAGTTACACCCCATCCCCTGCACACTTGGGCACACCTGGTTACAAGACTCCCTCTGGTAGACTGCAGACTCCCACGGTCACCCCAACCTCCAGGACACTCTCTCAAACTCCAGTGGCTCAGGATCCCACCTCCATTACGGACAATTTGCTGCAGCTCCCCAAAAGACGTAAAGCATCAGACTTCTTTTGATTTTGTCCTCTTGTTGGGGGGACTCAGCGATGTCACAATACACTAGTGCTACTGAAGAAATACACCCACCATTGACCAGAAGCAACCAGAGAAATTTGCTTGAGTCCAGGATCGTTCCTGCTTTACAGTGGTGGATTGCCCTAATCTTTTTAGCCAGTGAGGAGTAGCAGATGGAAAGTAAGCCTTTTGATTGAAAATTCCCTCTTGTAAACCTCTGGATCAATTGACAAGAAGAAGAAAGACAGGAACCAAAACTGCTTGCACAGCCCCAAACTTTTGGGTACAGTTTTCATTTTGCATTGGGGTGCTGTTCTCTTAATTTATTAAAAACAATCTTTACCTAAAGACCCAGCTGGTGGAGGTTTGCATTGAGGTGTGACTGTGGCACCCATCATTGTGAGATGAAATACTCAGGGGAAGCTAGTTTCCAGGTGTGGTGTGGTGTTGCTGTCTTGGCACCTTGGTGGCCTGATGTGGTTGGCAACGTGTCCATGCCTGGTTAAGCTTGGCAGCAGGTCCTCAGAGACTGACCAAAGGTATGGTATATTTCTCTCGGCCTGGGAGTTGAGAAGGATTTTGCTTGATAGAAAGCAAAAATAATTGGGGTTCCTCCATTCTTCTCCTACAAAGATCTTGGTTCTTGATAGAAAGAGAGCTAACAGTTTTCTAAAGCTTATAGGCTCATAACTTATGGGTTGGAACAAGTTGATCAGGTCTAAATCTTGCTTTGAGCATTTCTTCCAGTGGCCTCCTGTATTTTGGATCTGGTCCAGCTTAATAACATATACAGAGCTGGCCAAGGTTTCCAAAAGCCTGTTAACAAAACCTTAAACCCAAAACAAGAACTTAAAAAGGGGCACTGCAGATAGAGTGACCCTTACTACAGCTGGTACTAGTGGAAAAAATAAAATCTGTACTAAAAACTCAGTATACATGTGAAAGGCATTGCCATTCACCAGAAGATTCAGTACT
>JANHZU010003590.1:97781-108693 GCA_032468055.1 Acrochordus granulatus
CTTTGTAGGCTCAGTTTGGATGTTGCGATTTTCTAGGTATGAGGATGACTGATATTACGCTGAATAAATACAACATTTTTAATTTTATGAGTGGTTGATTTTCATTGCCTTGCTCTCGTGGGCAAAGATTCCATGGCAGCTTAATAACCTGACTGTGTTTTTAAATGTGTGGCTCTATATTAATAATAAAGAGGCACAGAAACCCTGGCAGATTCCAGCTGGAAGGTGATGCTCCTTAGGAAAGCAGAGAGGCTACAACGGAATAGGAAGAGTGGGATAAAATATACTAAGTCACCATACATGTAAATGAATAGTTTTATTTTTTGAACTTGGGTGGTGGTTCCGGCCAAAATGACACGCTGCAAAAGAGAAGGGGGAATTATCAGCGTCTTAAAACAATCTGAGCAGCTTAAGGCAACTCTCTCACCACCCCAAGCCACAAGTTCTATTTGCAATTATGGTAATAGCCATGATTTAAAGTCAGCAGCATTTTTGCACCCCACCCCTTTTGCTAGAGGAATGAGACCCTGTGATGTTTTTAAAGGAAGGTAGCAATATACAAATCTCCATGAGTTGGGCAAACTAAGCCTTGATTTTTGTAAAACTAAAAAAAAAATGCAGGAGAAATATTAGTCTCTCTGTCTTCTACTGTCCCATTTAATGGGAACCATTTGGTATTTTGTATTCTAAGATTCACGGAGAGTGAGAGAGTAAGGCATTTGAACAGCAATATGTAATCCTGCTGTACTCAGCTTTTGTTGTTACAGTCTGCATGTCATGATAAGTATTGGTCTGTTAGAACAGTATTTTATTTTGCAAAATAATGAAACCTACTGAACTACAAATCTCAAAATGTCTGAGCTAAGGGCCATTTCAACCTAACATCTGTGAGATCTTCACTGATGCCTAAAATTCATGTACTGTGTATAGCTAAAAAAATTAAAACAGAGAAAATTGGTGAAGAAAGTCCCACACGTGTCTAGATTGAAATATGGATCCAGCAACATCTGGCTGGTCATAGGGACACCAGTGGATGCTTTGTGACATGCTTTGGGAAAATAACATTATTTTTAAATTAGATTTGCTGGCTGAGTTGAGTCTGTAACATAGCATTAAACCTGCCCCATTAAGGTACCTCAGTCAGGACAGGGGATATCAAGAGAACAGGACCACTGACTTCTTTTTCTGGTTAAAGTTTCTATGGTGACAATCAAGAAAAGGACACCAAAATGTCTACTGATAGCAAGTATTTTTGCTTGACATTTTTGTAGGACATTTCTAATAGGACAACTAAGCCAAATTGGAAAAAAAAAATATTTTAGCTACTACCTGCTTTTTCCTTATCTTAAGGAAGGCCTGACCCACCATCCTTTGAGAATTAGGATGGGTTAGTCACCCGCTTGCTGAGCCTGGAGTGGCACGTGGATCTTTGTGAATAAATAAGTGACATTAGCTTAGGAGACCAGCTCTGCAATGGTTATTCAGCTTCTGTTTGCAGCCAGCAAAGTTCAGGCCCACCTTTTTCAGAGATTTTTAGGCTGGATTTTTATGGGTAGTTGAAACATTTCTTCCTGCCTTCTGCATGCATGGGTAAGATCAGTTGTTGCCAGATACAGCCCAGTGTTTTATCCATTTAAAAAATATTTAATAAAATGGTCTTTCACATACTATAACATGCTGATTAAGAAAGGCCTTTTTTGTATCATCTTTAGTTTCGGATGGCTTCTTCTGTTTAGCTCTTTATTCCGCAAATGACTTTCTCCGGTGGGTTACCTGGACTACCTGTTACATGATGTTCTTGGGACAAGGGCATCATCTGGGCATCATCTGTCGAAGGAGCCACATTACGGGCTGGCTTCAAACTCCTCTGCAATTTTCTCCACTTCTTCTTCATGCTTGTCTCCTTCGTTCACCTCCTCTACTTCTTCAACTGCTTCTAGCCGGGGGGCGACATTGGAGACTATTGTTTGTTTGGATTCATTTTTTTGGTTCTTCTCCCCTTCTGATCTGTGTTCTGCTTTTTGCTCACCCAGAGTCCGCGAGCTTTCTCCAGTTTTCCCAATAGAAGTGGTTGATAAAACTCTAATTTTGTTGGGCTGCATCCACATGTGACCTAAAACTTCTTCAATGCGCAACCGTCGGGACACATCAGGTTGAAGCATGTGATAAATGAGATCTTTGCATTCAATGGTCAGATTTTTGGACTTGGGGAAATGCACCCTATGTTCCTTCTGCAACCGTAGCATTTTCCGGATATTGGAGTCATCGTAAGGCATAGAGCCACAGACCATGATATATAGGATGACACCCAAACTCCACATGTCATAGATTTTGGGCTCATAAGGGATGCCTTGCAAGACTTCAGGGGCTGCGTAAGCAGCAGAACCACAAAAAGTTTTACTATAAATAATTTTGCCCTCTTCGTCCCGAATTAGGCGTTTCGCAAAGCCAAAATCTGAAAGCTTGATGTGGTAATCTTTGTCTAGAAGGAGGTTTTCACATTTCAGATCGCGATGCACTATGTCACCATCATGGCAGTACTTAATAGCGGAACATAATTGACGGAACATCTTACGGGCGATGTCTTCAGGCATCGCCCCTTTAGACTTGATGAATTCTAATAAGTCCCCTTGAACACCAAGCTCCATCACGATGTACACTTTGCCATCTGAAGTTTCAAAGATCTCATAGGTTTTGATGATAGAGCGGTGGTTCACTTTGGCTAAGATGTCTATTTCCCTTGGAAGAAACCTTTCCAAAAAATCAGGAGGGGCTTTTTTCCGGTCAATGATTTTTACAGCAACATCAAATTTCAACCGTTCTGAGAAGGCAGATTTCACCTTTGCGTAAGATCCCTCACCTAGATTCCCTCCCATGATGTAGCCTCTTTTTCGAAGGATGGCAGCATCATCCATGATGCTGGAGACTGTTGTTATGAGAAGATCGGTCACATGGTTGGCGTATGCATTCAGCCACTTAGTGTGTATTCCATGGTGTGTGGTCATCAGGCGATGGTCCAGTTATTGTCATGCAAGCTCTTGGAGGCTGATTGGAATAGAACTTTGAGCATTGTTGAAAGGATGCGGTTTCCATGTGACGTCATAAAGCTAAGAGAAGGACTTGGTGACTTAATCTCCATTGCTTGGACCCAGGTTACTTCCAAGCCAAGAACATTTTTGCTTGGCCTCATGGGGATAAATAATCTTGAAGTGTTGGCAGATATTTTAAATAAGACCTCAGTCTATGTTTTTGTTTGTATTTAAATGCTGGTGTACAGAAAAGAGAACAATGCTGAGATGTCCTGTGTGAAAATATCTTTGATTTCTTGCAAATTGGCTTTCCTAAGTTTGCTGTTTTCTTTATTGGTTTATAATCACAAGAAGGGGAATTATCTCCCTGTATTGCTCAAACTTAGATTACCTTCTCAAGATTTAATGTGGCATGCTTGTAAATTCTGAGAAGAATTGATGGGATATGCCCCAAGATAAGTATACCTTGAATCAACCATTTCCTTATCATTCATTTATAGCAAGTAGAGTTCAAGTGACCATTATTTTTAATGAAACAAATATGCTGTCCTCATTGAGTTAGTTTCTCCAAGGGTCTCTGCTTTCATTAAAATTGCAAAGGAACCACATATTTCCTTTTTTGGGAAATTCCATGATCCATGAACTGGGAAACACAAAAAGGAAATATTTACACAGTACATCGTTGGGATTGCCATCATGGTCAATGACCTCTAATTTAAAAGATTTTGAAGGAGGAATAGATAAGAGGTCATTCTGCAATGGCTGCTAGCTTTTGTAGTTCTGGGCTATATCTAGGACCATATGAAGCATATTTTAAATTCCAGCTGTTGGAATGTAACACTAGAGGGGGGAGATTATCTCCTGCTGTATGTGAACTTCCAGAATGCATCATTTAGTCTGTTATACAGACATGGGTCTCATCTGCTAGCAGCTTTTTAATATTTTAGGGAATGAAGAAAAGCGTGTTTCTGATCTTGGTCACTTTACTCAATAAAATGAATGGCACACTTTTACTTTATAAAAAATACCATCATTGTGCAATCGGATTCCAACTATGTGACTGATTACATAGTTGGTAGTTGAGTGTCATCTGTCCATCTTTCTTGTATTATTTCTTTTTTTAGTGGACAATTTTGCATACATTTGTGAGGAGGAAGTAGTGGGAGACTTATCAATTTGGAAGAAAAAAGAACTCTTTGCTTTCATCCTGGCAAACCAAGCAATTCTCTAATGTTCCACATCCTAGGCATACTGGGACAATACTAATTTTTTTTAAAGAGTTACAGGAATAGCTCTTGAAATAATCTCAGCTACGAATAGCAAAACAAGTGCAGCTTTCAGAATAAACAATTTCCTGGAATATTGTGAGTTTCCCCCTAAATAGAAATAAGCAAACTCCACGTATAGTGCATACACTTCATTTCTCAGGACTTGCATCATCTCCTTGTCTGATGTTTTATCTTCACAAATTGCTTTTCAGTCTTGCAAAAATAATGTAACAACGCTACATTACAAGTGCTGTGACTAGATTTCAGCGGCCCTGTTCCCGTTTGGTGGAGGCATTGCACTATATGTATTGGTTAACAGATGGTTGGGAAGGGGTAGACCAGTGTTTCTCAAACCATGTAGACTTCAACTCCCAGAATTCCCCAACCTGGATGTTTTTCCTTGTTCTATTGATACCAGCTTGCAGTCTCCCTGGCTTCCCACACTTCTATTGAATTCTAAGAGAAGACATCATAAGAGGAGACAGGAGTTTTGGGTATGTTTGCTGCTTTGGCTTATATATAAAAAAGGCAGGAAAAAAACTAATGATAATAACAGCAAGAGCAATCATGAGCAAAGAAGCACAAGTAGCCAGGCAGCCTGGTGACTGAGGAGGAGGAGGAGGAAAAGAAGACGACCAGTGTCCAGAATAGTATTTCAAAACATTCTTAAAAAAAATGGTATAATGGCCTGATAATGGAGTGAAAAAAACCCAAATATTTTCTGCAGGGTAGCAAAACTTTTCAGAAACTAGACTGAGAATGTTTAAAAAAATCCAGAAGATTGCACTTCTACACTGTTGCTAATAAAGCCATATGAATTCTCCAGAAGCCAAGCTGAACTCAAAAGAGACTTTTCCATTTCATATGGACCTTTTAAAATAATCATGCAGAGACAATTTATTTATCCCTGGGCTTTTCTTTTTTTTTGACAAAAGCTATTAAATGAAAGGTGTAAAGAATCCAAAGGAGCAGAAAAGATGGGCTGATGCTACAATAGATGGGTCTTCAGCCTCTTAGATGTGACAGAGTAGACTTTATAATACCATAACACCAGTTATGAATTTAGAGAGACCATGGTTCAAATTATAACATCCCCCTTCCAATCAACTGAGCTATAATCTTTCTTTTGGAGAAGATTAACTCCAGGAAAATCATTTGTTTCTAGTTTTGTGCAAATAATATATAGAAATAATAGAAATATGGAGATGTTAGAGGTCATGGACACTTCAAGAATATTAAAGGGCTTCAACACCACCTTTTATCAAAACTTTTTCAGAATATACCCTTTAAAAGAAATAATTGAGTTTGGCGTTATTGAAAACCATTTTTGGAGATATCTTGAGATTATTCTTTTTTTTCAGATTGAAGTCCTTTGCATCTGGTCTGAGATATTGTCTAGTTCTTCATGCTGTTCTTCTTGTATCACTTCTTCATTGTCTGAAGGCTCCAGACCTGAATCCTCAAAGAGCAATCTAATTGGATTTTGATGGTGTGAGCATTCCCCTGATTTCGTCAGCTTGGAGTCTGAAACAGATTTGGGATCCTTCATCCAGATGTGCATCAAAACCTCATCAATGCATAGCCGTTGGGACACATCAGGCTGAAGCATGTGGTAGATAAGATCCTTGCACTCCACCGATAGCACTTTGCACCTGGGAAAGTGCACTCTGTGTTCCTTCTGCAGCTTGAGCATTTTTTTAATGTTTGAATCATCATAAGGCATGGAGCCACAGACCATGATAAACAGCACGATGCCCATGCTCCAGATGTCATAGACCTTGGGCTGGTAGGGTATACCTTGTAGTACTTCAGGAGCTGCATACGCAGCAGATCCACAGAAGGTTTTGCTGAGAATTACCCGTCCTTCATCATCACGAGAAAGGCGTTTGGAGAACCCAAAATCTGTCAATTTGATGTTGTATTCCTTGTCCAGAAGGAGGTTCTCACATTTCAAATCCCGGTGGACAATATCCAGCTCATGGCAATATTTAATGGCATTAGCTAATTGGGAGAACATTTTACGGGCAATGTCTTCAGGAATAGCTCCCTTCCTCTTAATAAACTCCAGCAAGTCTCCTTGGACCCCGAGTTCAGTTACAATGTACACTTTCCCTTCAGAGGTCTCAAAAATTTCATAGGTCTTGACAATGGCATGATGCTTCACTCTTGCCAGCATCTCAATCTCTCGAGGAAGAAACCTTTCCAGAAAATCTCGGGGAGCTTTTTTCTTATCTATGATCTTTATTGCAACATTACACTTCAACCGTTCTGAATAGGCAGATTTCACTTTTGCATATGAACCTTCTCCAAGATTGATACCCATGATGTAGCCTCTTTTTTTAAGTACGTCAGCATCATCCATAGTCTCTTGAGGCAACCCTGAGGTTCAGGTTGACAGGGCATCACATACCTTAGCTGTCCCCTTTACCTCCAGATTTATGTACATTTCAGAATGGCATTCTGAAATAGCCTGGGTTCTCTCCTTAGCTTGAAGGCAACAGAATTCTCAACATCCTTCCATGATGTCACAAAGCAAAACCATTTTTGATGCTGACTAAGCATACATTAGATAGCTTGGGAACAAATGCTGATGGCTTGGTGGAGAAGGGATGATATTCCTATACAGATTGATCAATTCTCCTTGATAGAGTATGTATTTACAGACGGATTTCTTTTGCTATTCTTTGTCTTCTGCATACCTAGATTTTGTTTTAAGGCTGTAGAGTTGAAAGGGACCAAATTATCCGTGATCTATAATAACCTTGCTTTTGCTTCATGTTTTAAAGTTTTAGTGCACGTTGAGGTCAGGTTGGAGCATGAAACTGGTTTCATCTGAAAAAGACTGAAGAATGTGTTACTGCTGTTGTTGGCAGATATAACGGGTGACGTCAGAGATTCAACCTGTTGAATTGTGTTTTAGAAACTGGAACTAAAATTGAGCTGAAGGCTACAGATTGCCATAGCATAGCTGGCTGAGGAATTCTGGGAGCTGAATCTTACAGTTGCCAAGGTTGGACACCCCTGGTTTAAAGCATCACATTCAAAGAAGTAGGAGAAATGAAGAGCAAAAATCGTAACAAAACAAGGGCCTAACTCCCATGAATTGAAATATTTTGATACAGCCCAAAGAGAAGAGAATTTAAAACTTCTTTTTAGTAGGTAGGTAACTGAGAGGTAACTGAGCTTCAATGATGTTGGTAGGCTTCAATTCAAATTCAACCACTTTCACATCTTTTTAAAAAAAAATCTTAAAAACTGCTTATATGCTTTCATTCTATTGTCTTCCTCAGGGAACCAGTGTTTTTGGGTTCCGTGTGCCTCGGCATATACTCATGACCACAGAAGCATCTTCGGATGCCAACCCTTCGGCTAAGAAATGGAGATGAGCCCCGCCCTCTAGAGTCGGATACAACTGAAAGGCTTTACATGCTCACCTGATTGGTGTTTTTACCATTTGGTGCATTGAGGCCCTTTTTTATTGAGGTTGCGCCAATGTTTACTGTGTTCCTTTGTATTCACTTATAAATTGCACTGGGAATTTTGGTGCATCGAAGAGCAGAGGTTGAATCGAAAAAGAATCTGTTAAAATAATCCAGATTTTAAAGAGAACTGTCCGTGGTTCTGACTTTTTATTCTCAACCGGCTTGTATAAATCCACTAGTCCCAGCACAGAACCGATTGCAAGTAGGAAGAGAATTTAGAGAATCAGTTGGCTTCATAAAAAGAAGATCTGTGCTTAACTCAGTTTTGCATATGGGAGATTAATTTATAGTTGTGTTTATAGCGGTTAATTTGACTTGGTGCTAGCTGTGAGAATGATATTGCTTGTCTCTTGTCTCTTTTGCTCCATAAATGCAGTGTTTATGTGCATTAAGGAGATTGTTTCTTGAATTCATCAAAGACAAATCTAGCAGGGTTATTTTTTTCTAATAGTTTCCAGGACATGCCTGTGTTTTTTTGGTCGCACATATGAAAAAAAACCCAAAGAATCCGGTAAAGTAAAATTTCTAGCAGCATCTCCTTTTGTGGTCAAGGAGACTCTGTCATAAGAGAACGCTGCTGAAATAAAAAGGACTTGAACGAGGATATGATGGGATGAATCTGAACATTCAGTTTGTGAGGTTGAGATTTTTCTTTTGCCTCTAAATTAGTTGGTGACATCTGCCCTTAGTATTTCTCAATATAGTAATGACATTTTTTTGATGGGAACAGAAACAATTCTCCCTTCATGTTGCAGACAAATTCAAAAGGGAGGTCCTATGGTGTTCATACCCTGCTTGTAGGTTTCTCAGAGGCTTCAGGTCAGTTTTGGCAGGAGTGTAATGCTGGGCCAATTTCTTAGTTGGACAGCAGGTCTGAGTTTTTTTCATGTCAGGGCTGTGAATCTACACTTTTGTAACAAACTGTAGAATAGAGAAACAAAAATCTAAACAGCAACAACCTTAAATCAATAGTTTCTTTTTCTTAAGGTCCTTTTCAAGGAGAACATACCCAGCTGGAACAGAAATTGCATACAAATGAGGCATGGCCATCTCCTTGATGATACATCAGTGCTTTGATAAATAAACCTGTTCGGAGATTATTCTTTTTTAAGTAAATCACCATTCCAGCTCTGAGTGTTGCAGCTCCTGGGAGAAAAGCTCTGAAATGTCCATTGTCCTAGATAATGAGGAACATTTGGCGTGACTCTGCAGGAAGATGCTAAGTCTTCCCCGCTAAAGGTGACATTTCTTCTCCATTAAGTTTACAAAATTATTCAGAAGGGACCTTGGATTAAAGTTAGAGATTACTAAACCTAGCTACGTACATAGCATCTCCGGAATGAATCGTGAGAGATTTCTGGATTCTCCAAAAAACAGTAGCATCAAAACTCAGAGGGGAATCTAACTAATGGAATATAGATTAATGCATTCATTAGAAGATTCATCACTGGCCAGGTAAATTTGTCATTCTAATCCTGTTGGCATACAAGAAAATGACCTTGTATGATGATCAGGTATGACCATCAGGTAAAAGGTGAAGTTTTCTCCTGCCAGTCACGTCTGATTCTAGGAGTCGGTGCTCATCTCCGTTTCATAGCCAAAAAGCCACCATTTCCAAAGATGCTTCCATGGTCATGTGGCTGGCATGACTATATGCTGAGGCACCCGGAATGCTGTTACCTTCCCACCAATTTAGGTGTACCTATTTATCTACATGCATTTTTACATGCTTTCAAATTGCTAGGAGGGCAGGAGCTGGGGCAAATAATGGGAGCTCTCACCCCGTTGCGTGGTGCCTGGGTCTCGAACTCGGGCTGCTGACCTTCCAACCGACAAGCCCAGCACCTTAACCACTAGGCCACCACACTCCTAGAGTTCGTTGCAGGGTGACTGAAGAAGGAGTAAATGTTATTGGAATGAACAGGATGGGAGCAAACCCGATTTCAGTACTGTATATCCTCCTTTCAGTTTCAGTGCTCTTTCTCCTTCTAAGCTTCCACCCCCATGGTAGGGATAGAGACACCTTACCTCCCTATAAATTACCATTTTGGATCAGAGAAAGCATAGAGGTTTGGTTCCAGTTCTTCCATTGAGGACGTGGACCAGGTCACTAAAGTGATCTGTAATTTGTAAAGAAATTAAGTTATGTAGAATAGGTGCATTGGATAGCAAGGCTATTCCAGTGCTTTAAAGCAGATTTGTTTATAATTAGGTTTTGGAAGTGTCTTTTCACTGATGGGGTGTAGTTTAAAGAATTGTCACTCGCACTGTATTCGGTACAGTAGTCCTCGACTCACAGTCATTCATTTAGTGACCATTTGAAATTACAACAGTACTGAAGAAAGTGACTTATGACCAGTCCTCGCAGTTATGGCTATGCAGCGTCCCCATGGCCGTGTGATCAAAATTAGGGCGCTTGGCAACCAGCGTGTCTTTTACGATGGTTGCGACATCCCAGGCGCATGCAATTGCCATTTGCGACCTTCCCAGCTGACTTCTATCAAGCAAAGTCAATGGGGGAAACCATTCACTTAACAACTGTTGGATTCATTTAACAACTGCAGCGCTTCACTTAACAACTTTGGCAAAAACACTTTTGCAAAATTGGGCACAACTCACTTAACAACTGTCTTGCTTAGCAATGGAAATTTGGGCCTCCTGGGATGCTACAACTGTTGTAAATACCTACTGGCAGGCAAATGCTTGAATTGTGATCATGCGACTGTGGGGGATATTGCGATGGTCATAAGTGTGAGGACCAGTCATGGGTCACTTTTTAGTGCCTTTGTAGTTTCGAACAGTTGCTAAATGAATCATAAGTCAAGGACTATCTCTAGATAAATAGGAAATCGAAAGAGGATGACGTAATAAGGAGAACTCTGCAAGACCGCTCAAGGAAAAGACTTTCGGATTTACTGCATTCTGCAAAGCAATAAGTACTCGGGATAACGTTATATGTTTGCGCTTTACCATCTGGCTACTCTTGTAACTTGAAGGACGTCAGGTGCTTGCCTTGCACCCAAGGATGGTTGAGCACCTCTTCTATCCGTAATCGGTGAGAGACGTCGGGCTGAAGCATGCGGAAAATCAGGTCTTTGCACTCAAGGCTCAGAAACTCAGGAAAAAGGATCCG
>JANHZU010003590.1:114354-130865 GCA_032468055.1 Acrochordus granulatus
GGGGCCTGGCGTAATGCAGTCCATGGGGTCGCGAAGAGTCGGACACGACTGCGCGACTGAACAACAACAACAACAATGACATCATGTTCCACATAGACTTATGATGGTTATGAAAGATCTTTCATCTTGGAAATTGTTAAAAAGAAGCCCCAGCGAGGACCAAGAACAGATCTTCCAAGTTTTTCCTATATTATATAATTGTATTGTATTGTCTCTGTATTTTCTATCTTATATCTTTAATTGTATTGTATCTCATCGCAGTCCTCTGGAGTTTCTTAAAAAAAACCCCAGCATTTAAAACTGTCCCCCATTCTTCTGTGCCTCTTTTTAAAAATGTACTGCCAAGTTTGGTTGAGGCTGTAAAAATAAAAATCTTGGCCTCTGATTTCTTGAACAAAAAGTCTCTTTTTTGCTTTATCTTGGCATTTCAGAGCAGATATTAATTCACTTTTGCTGCATCTCAAAAGCTCAAAGCCTTTGTGTTCTGGTGGTAGTTTTAACTGGATAATTTGAAGGACATTTTAAAAAAAAATATTTGTTTGATTTATCTCTTTCCTCTATGTTCAAGGCAGCCTACAGATCATTCCCTCTTGATAGGGCCAAGGGAGAGAAACTGGTCCAAGGGCACCAGGGAGTTGTTCCGTTTGGGATGGTAGAGCACCTGGGCTTCCCTAGTGCCGGTTAGTTCCTTAACTACTACACCATGTTGGCTCTCTTTATTGCATGTTGGTAGTGGAATGTGTTAAGGATATTAAAAGTTTTCTGAATAATGAAACTGAATGAAAACTGCAGGATTTCATTTCCTCAAAATCCACTTTTTGCATTAGTTTTAATTTTTTCTTTTACTTATTAAATTTATTTACCACCCATCTTGCTATTTGGGGCAACTCTAGGCAGCATAATTCCTACACCAACTTTTTTTTTTGCACTTCATGTTCTTTATTTTTGCATCCCATGACACAAGACAAGGTATATGATTATGTGTCCAGGGTGCAGGAAATTTTGCTTTTTCCAATAGCACTGTCTTTGAGAATTGATTCAAATGATTGGTTTTCCTCCAACAGATCTCCTCACTTTTCTGATAGCACCAGAATATTTTTTAAAAAAGGCTTCTTCAACAGAAAAAAAGGCAGACATATTTTTTTTATAGGGACAGGAAAAGATTATTTACGGTACAATTTTATACAAGCCCCCAATAGATCACCAGATCACAACAAATATTTTGGGGGGTGGATGGGGGGTATGCTTCTTTTGGATGTAGAATTAGCTTTGACATTGGGGGCTTATTTATGATTTTTCATTCCCCCAAGCTATCTGATGAGTATTCAGTGCAAGTCTGCTTTAGAAAGAAAAAGTAAGGTTATCTGTTGCTGTTCTTGGAGGAAAAGCTTAAACTTCTTTTTAAAAAAAGAATCATTGTGCTTGTCTTCAAAAATACAGCAAGCTGTTCTTTTTCATTCGGTGTCATTAGCGAAAAGTCAAGGTGTTTGGTAAAAGCAAAATGCTGTGAAGTCTTTTATTTTTATTTATTTTAAACCATTTACAGTATGTGGTTTATAATTTGTAGGACCACCCAACTCAAAACAACACATTTCTATATGTCTCTAGGCATTTTGGACAAAAGCTATTTCTTGATCTGAAATAGTTGAAAATTATTAATTATCTGTGAATGCAACCTGCAACCGTGACTTTGGTCGAGCAGTTCCAATCAGTAGGGAAAAAGTCAGCCTTTGAGTTCCCAAATACCTCTCTTATGTGTGTCTTTTGTTGTTGGAAAACAACAAAGGACTTTTATTGCTTTTGTATTGGTTAATACTTAGCTCCTGCCCTGCCCTACTGTTTTGTTGCCCCTATTCTGAATCTCTGCATCCAAAGGATGTTGTTTTTCAGACCCCAAGAAATACCACCTTTCCAGTGCTTGAAGTGTGTGCCGAGCAGAAGGAAATATTTCACTGGTGAAAGTTGAAAGATAAGATATCTAAGCCATAGTGAGATTTATCCTTGGATAAGGAATCTTTGAGATCTCTCTCTGAGTCCCAAAACAATTAGCTTGCTTTTGTGAGTGCAGAGCTGCCTCCTGGGATGTATATAAAGTGAAGTAACAAATCAAAGCCAAATGGAGAATGCACAAAAAGCAGATGATATTAAAGCTATGAAGTCTATATTTTGTTACCCTAATAAAACCAGGCTACAAGAAGAAAGGTTTATGCTGTGTTTTTTATTATCTTTAATATCTGTCCCTGGATAGTAGGAAATCTACCAAAATTGGTTTCTCTTTTCTTTTTCACCCTAGTGCATTAGGAATCCACAATATTTGGGGGTCTGATGGGCACATTTAAATTTTTGAGATCATGTTGTGAACTCTTTCACAAATGCCTGCGTGACAGACAGTCCTGTTCCTTTGTGAGAAAACAGGATGCACCTCACCATTTTTGTCTCCCAGGGATGTACTCTATCACATATCAGCATTTTCTCCCCTCTCCCTTTTCCAGATTTTCTGAAATTGACTGTGGGCATTCAAGTTGATGCTCAATCTGCCCCTCTGCCCATCTTTAGTGGACTTCCTTGGATCCCACAGCTGAAAGTTAGGTAGCATATTTAGAAAGTTGATGGCATGTGTTTTTATATTTCTTCTCATGATGGAAATGACAATCAAAGCAGAAATAATCAATAGCCCATTGTGTGTGACTCTTGGAGTCTGTGTCCATTTGCAAAAATATTCCCCACTCTTAATTTTCATGATGCAAACTAATTAATTAATAGCAATCAAGGATTTGACAATTTGTCCTGTGTGTATTACTTTGTTTTCCTGTTCCCAGAAGTGAAATGGAATTAGGTTTGAAATTGTCCTCTGTAGAGCAAAGGTTGATTTACATAGAGTTGCAATATTTATACTTGTGCACTTTGATTCCCTTGTTACCTATGTAAATCCCGTTTAGACTGGGGAAAATAGTTTGAGGAATGCACGCTGCCTCCTTCTCTGTATTAGCTGACATATTCTAGGAATGCTTTGAATGAAATATAAAAACTAAGAGCAAGATGTGGAGGTGTCTCTTGAATCATCCCAAGTTGGCCCCAAAATACTATGATGCCTCTGTTGGGAAAACAGAATCCTGTGCCTGCCAGAAGTGGGAAAAAATCATTAATCTCCTAAATATTGATTCCAGAATTTTGGCAATTAGTATGTTGGCAAGAGTAGATAGCTACATTGATTTTTCTGGAAGAAAACATGGTCCTAACTCTAGATGGAGAATTTGCGGTTGGAAAGTTCAGGCTTTGGAGTGTTGCATAGTATTCTTTGGTGTTGCATAGGGCAGCCAAATATATTTTCAGCTTTCTTTCCTCACATCAGTGACATGAAGATAGAAGATCTAACTGGCCTGGTCTGACAGGCCTCTTAACCTTCTGAATAACTGTACAAACCACAGCCGTCCTTGCAAGTTTCAGGACAACTCATTAAAGTGTTGAGATGTCTGAAGGGTTTATTGTAGCGGGTCATCTAGTTTAGCTTGTAGAGCTTTGTGCAGTAACATCCTTCCAGCATTTCATGACCTGTTGGCCTCACTTTTTAGAAGGCATTCCCCCCCCAAACTCTCTTTCTTCATCTTTGCCAACTGAAAATATGTTTGATTGAACATCTACTCATACCCAGAGGTCCCAGGTTAAATGTTGTCCTTTCCAGATAAGATTGGGGAGGATCCCTGTCTGAAACCTTGGAAAAGTGTTACTATCCAACATAAATGAGCTGAAAATGTTGCAGGGTTAGCTTTGTTAGTTATTTATAAATGTTTTTTGAAAAATCATGGCTGTACCAAACTCAAAAAGAGTCAGTAGATTAAAATTATTATCCGTTGTTATAAAAATCATATCTGGTTATGTCTGCTTGCATTTATTTTTTTACTGATTATTATTTGCTGCTTACTTCCCTAAACTGAAATGGCTTGCAGTTTTAAAACCATCACAAATATGAATAAACATTATTTTTTGTTAATTTTTAAAACTGTATTTTACAACATTTTACAACAAACATTTTGTTTTGAATAAACCTTCCTATGGTTTTAGATCAGCAGTACCTTAGGAAAATACAACTAAAAAGGTCAATAGATACAGCAGTCTTAGAGTAATGAAATGCATTAATCCAACCCCAACAAAGAGAACATAATATAGCCATTTGCTGTTCATAATAAAGTCTGATCTTCATACCCCTGCAGATCATCTTGTCATCTGATAAAGATGCCCCATTCTAAAAGATGGATGAAAAAGGGCTATTTTTACAGCTCTTGAAATCCAGCATGATTTCAGAGGGACAAGTTTTTTTTGAAGGTAAAGGAACTGTTATTGAGAAAGCCATTTCTGATCTTCTGGGTATTTGCGATATCCTCTTCTGGCTAAATTATAAAATATAACCTTTACCTTTGTATATCTACTAGTCCTTTAAGGTACCACGAAAATTGTTTCTGTGTTTTGGCTTTGCCACACTGTAATATTTGAAATTAATCAGTGTTGCTTATGCTAATTAACAGTGGCTTACAATGAGAGAGAAATCTATTTTTCTTCTCCATGCTTCTTCTAGTAAGATTAATAGGTTCTGAACACTGTCTAATTTAATGACCAATGTGATTAAGGCAAGTCATCTTTCATCCATTGATTGTGTAGATTTTCTTTTTGAAATTACCACCAAGGGCAAATGTGTATTTTATATGTTCCTTTCTATTAGAGAACTATTAGAGTAAGATTTTTTTAAAAATAGGTTAATTTTGTAAAATATTGATTTACAAATTACAAGCTATTGTGAGTTGTTGTCCATTTTTAGCAAGTTGTACCCTCTGCTCAGTTGCCCCATTGATGCATAGATATTCAAGGTCACCTGAAGGAGGTTATTTAATGCTATTAAAATCATGTGTCTCAGCTAATAGCCATCTTCAGGCTGGTTGTTGCAGGAATAATTAAAACATTATTTCACCCTTGTTTTCTCATGAATCTTAATATACTTGGCTTCTGGTTTTATTGCAGCAGTGCAGTATCGGGATGCTCATGTTGGCTTGACTGACAGCCAAACTTATGCTTGCACCTACAGCTTTTTTGCAACTTTTGGTACAGATGTACAGTTGTTGTAGTTTATTTTCTGGAGATGGTGAATACAAGAAATAGCAGCCTGGGCAAGAATTGACCCTGATAAGGGAGCCGGTGTATTTGTTGATACTGTTAACATATCCTGGATTAAAGAATTGATTGACAGTCTTATGCTTTTTCTTCTTTGCTCACTTTAAGCTGATCATTTCCATTTTTGCCAATTTCTGTGCAAAGGTTGACTTTGTGAAACCAGTAGAAACCATTTATTTAAAGAAATAGCACATGTAAACTGTATGTGGTGAATTGAAAGATTTTCTCT
The DNA here is from genome assembly GCA_032468055.1 of Acrochordus granulatus. Taxonomy (NCBI): domain Eukaryota; kingdom Metazoa; phylum Chordata; class Lepidosauria; order Squamata; family Acrochordidae; genus Acrochordus; species Acrochordus granulatus. The sequence goes on from JANHZU010003590.1 coordinate 119,747, forward strand.
AATGGACCCTTCACTTTCCCATGTTATGCAAAAAAGAAAGCCGTCTTACGCATTCTGTACGTGTTAAGAGTTTTCATCTCTGGGGGAAAAAGATACAAAAGCATTGGACGTGCGTTTGTGTGTATCATTTATCAAAGCAGCCATGATAAAATTGGTCTTGAAGGCAGGAACTAAACACAGGTTCTGTTTAGCATAACAGCTTAGGTTTTAAGTTTGAACCATACATGATGACAGAAGGTATTTCTGTGCCAAAGCACTCAAAAATTGCATTGGGTCCTTGAATTTGTAAACGTTGATTGGTCTTTTTTCAAAGTGCTGCTCTGTTCGGAGAGGTCCTCAGTCCAGCTGGTGGATTGTCTGTTGAGAAATATTCCCAGGATGAAGCAAAGCCCTGGTTTAAGGAGACTTGGATAAACGCCCAGGAAGCTTTGTTCTGGCCACCCACACAGTCCTCCAAAGGCAGGTGTCAGTTTGGCTTCTCTCGCCCCATCTTGTGAGTAGAAATCCACACTCCCCTTTTTGCCACTCTGCCTTCAGAATTAACCAGGTTTCCTATTTTCATGTACTTTGCAGGGTTAGCAAGCAAATGTGTAGCCAGTTGGGATGCAAGATTTCATTTGAGCAGCTGTTGGGGGGAAAAATCGGTGGCCCACAAATAAAATAATTCTGTTTTAGTTTAAATCCAGTAAATGGAATACCCTCAGCAGGATCATGTTTTGTGTGTTTTGTGATTTCTTCTGTCTTAAAGATGCTGCTTTGCAAAGATGGAAAGAGACTTCAAAGACCCTCGTGGATATGCAGTCATGTTTCTAGAACAAACATAAATGCTTCTTTTCATTTTCATCTTCTTATGACAGTATTTTGTTCAGTACTTGCTCCCTCTCCCTCTCCATTTACTGTTTATCACGTGGCAGTGATTTTCTAAGTTACTGGTTTTGTGAGTTGTGTCAATAGTTTGGAAAAGCGGATGATGTGCCAGGATTTTACAAGGAGGGAAAGCTAATGTTGGTGTTAGGTTCCCACGTTGTATAATCTGCCGTTCTATTTAATTGGGACAGGACGTGAGTTTTTGGTGTTTGCAGAAGATAGAATGAGGAGGAGATTTCTTTTCATAACTGGCATTTTAGGAAGCTTGAAAAAAAACTTGCCTCTTGTCAGTTGGAGAAAAGATCTCTTGTTTAAATGTACTAAGTCTTCCCTGGCGAAAGGGAAGGCGTGAAGAATTGTAGATTCATTCACCAGACTGAAAGTGTCACGATGTTCCGCCAAAAGGGCACATTTATTTAGCTTCTTTGTGTTGATATTGCTGGCGCTTGCATTTGGCCACCCATCGGAACAAAAAGTCAAATTGCAAATATTGAATGGGACCTAGAGATTGGTAAGGGTGTGATGAATCTGGATTCACATCTGTATTGATATGCACAGGTTTCAGTTGCTTTGGTTTGCACCATTGAAACAAATCCCCTTTCTGAATCTTACCAGTTGATTGTTAGGATATTGTTAGGATAGTGTTTCTCAATCTTGGCAACTTTAAGATGTGTGGACTTCAATTCCCAGCATTCTCCAGCCACCATTCCTAGCCACTATTCCCTCCCCAGAATTCTGGGAGTTGAAGTCTAAATATCTTATAGTTACCAAAGTCGAGAAACATTGCATTAGGAGCATGCATTTTAATTCTTTACAAATTACAAATAATTTTATTAGTATTACAAATATTTGTAACTACTTGCTGATAGACATAATATACTTCTTCAAATCATTCCTGTCCATGTTTGTTTTTATATCTGATGGCATCACTTGCTTAATTAGAAGCACTTAATACAGTGAGATAGCATAGAAAAAATAAATGTTTAGAAACAAAACACATCCTTGCATATATGTTTTGGGCCATTTTTCTTCAAAAGAGTACAAAGGGGGCTTGTTTCTCTTATCTACTTGCCTGCCTGTCTACTTGCCTGCCTGCATATATAGATATTGGATATAGGCTGAAATCTTAATTTTTATTATTTCTTGTACAGTGTGGCTGTAATAATTGCATATGGCTCTAGGGATGCGATTTTGCAACGTTGATGGTTGTGATTGATCTGGTCCAATCTCAGCAACTTTGCCACCAGGGGTTTCTGTTATATTGGGAATCCTGCAAATATTCTTCATCTTTTCTAATTTAATTTCTTTATGCAAAGTCATCTTTAAAGTGTCATGAAAATTAATGGGAGATTTTAAAGGGTTCAAATCATATGGATTAAATTGAGTCAATTGTATCTGCTACAGATAAAAGAAAGAAGGATTTTTTTCCAGCCAGAGGATGGAGATCTGACTTTGGGGCACAATTTCTCAGCTCAGGTGATATTTACTTGGAATTATGAGAGTTGACTTTAAACCTCTCCAGAGAGTAACAGTTCAAAGATCCCTATGGAATTTAAATTAAAATCTGTGGAAGATGGCACATGTCCAGAGTGCTTCTTGTATTTTATACCAAGTAATCTTGACAATAAGTCTTAAGTTTGGTCTATAATATATTTTGTGCAGAACGGTTAGGCTAAGATTGAAAATAATATCTATGGTGATGCATTGAGTGTAATCAATACTTGACTTCAGCCTTTGTTAGCGATGACAGCTAAATATACGCAAAGGCAACCTGGTGCTCTGCAAACAATTTGTGCTTCAATTTCTAGGCCATATGCCCTATTGACAGAAACTAATAGGAATTGAAGTTGAAAACATCTGGAAGATACTAAATTGCTTGGCAGAATGGAAAGGAAAAGAGAAATACTAGCAGGGAAGATTGTTACTCTCACGCTTCACTGGTGGTAACTTTCTCTATTTGCTACTACTAGAAGCAATATGATTTTTGAAGGTGTCCCAATAATCTACCAGAGTCCTTCTTGGCAAAGGATATGTTCAGATATAGAACACACTGGCACTTGTATGTGGACTGGCTGTATAGAACTAAAATAGGAGGAGGACAGAGTGGTAGATATGTTTGCCACCTTGAGTTGTTTGTAAAAATAATAAAAGCGGAATATAAATAAATAGAACTAAAATAGGCATAATGTCATGGAATTCCTTCTAACCCCTTCACCAGCAGCAGTTTTAGGAGACATCTATATCCTCTTTTGTGTGAAGAAATAATGTGTTGCAGCTGTGTGTGTATTTGTGCACTGAGAAATACAGAGTGATCTGCATACCCTCTGCTCTGGGTCACATGAACTAGAAGAGAAAGAAGAGGACATGAGAATGGAGCAGTCAGCAACATTTTGAGACATCACCCAATTGCCCTTCCACCAATGAAGGGATGTATTGTGGATTTTTTTCTGGAATTTTTTTACTCTGCTTTGCTCCTGGTCAGATCTGGCCCATTTTTAACCTCCGTCCTTCTTTGCCATCATCTGTCACACCAAAGTTAATCCCATTCCATTTAGTTTTGGGAGAGTTATCTTGTTGATGGAAAGGTAAGACAGAATCCTGAAATTTACACACTTTCTTTCTCATTTTCTGTTTCTTTGTTGGAAAGAAGAATAGACTGAAGAGGCCTTCCAAAATGAGACTTTACTGATGAAGCCATATTTCAAATCACACATATAGAGCACAGCGCTGGAAAGCCTGGCTTCAATTTGCATTATTACTTTTTTTTCAGCATAACTTGCTGCCTTCTCTGTTCTTTAGCTTTAGAAAAAGCCTAAGTCTTGAGACATACTTGATTAACTGTTGTGGCTGACTTTGTGGCTCGCTCTGGGCTTTAGTAGTTTATTAATGACAGCGTGGTTGACCTTTCCAGTGTTGATATATATAAATTTCCTGCTCTTTGATAAGCATTTCTTTTACATTCCAAATTGCAGATGTACATCTTATTCTTCCAAGACCTCTTTCAGATGTCAAATAAAAGTGATCATGCCAGTGTCTAATGACTCCAACCATTGTTCCTTACATTTTGGCAATGTAACAATTTTGTGTGAAGTTTTGCTTGGGTTTCTTTTTTTAAATCTCCCTCTGGTAAGCCACCATATTTAGATGATTGCAATGCACTCTACATGGGTCTCATTTTGGAAATAATCAGATAGCACAAATGCAGTGACTGGATTATAGGCAGGAAAGCGCCACTGGTATAGAATGGCAATGATACTAACTTTGCTACAGTTGGTTTCTAGGCCCAGGTTAAAGGGCTAATCATTGCTTTTAAATCTCTAAATGGCACAACACTGGCAACATCTTGCCAAAATTAAATCTGTCATTCATTGAGATCTTGACTATTGTAGTTAAGTGGAACTCCATGGTTCAGTGGCATTTGATCCCTGAATGCCTCATGTTGATAGCAAGAAGGCTCTTGTTTTCAGACTCTGTTGGTGTCTTTCCAAGCCACAGTTATTGTAAGATCTCAGGTTGGTAGACCAGAGTAACCTTTCTCAACTTGGTGTGCTTACTAGATGTCTTGGATTTCAGTTTCTATAATCCCTAGCCAGAATAGACAGGAGCTATGTGGGCTTTTATTAACTTCTGCACATTGGGTAGAATTGTTTATATGCTTTATAAATGAATAAATAATCCCAAGAGTTTGACTTATCTTTAGAAACTTGCTGTTCCAAAGTATAGTGGCTTGGGAACACTTTTGGAGTTGTATGGATGAGAGAGCCTTTTGATGACTTCTTGTATATCATTTTTAATGTTGAAAAGACTAAAAGATGCATTTAAAGCTCTTTTAAGGGAGCCTCTGGCTTGATAAACTTTTCTTGCTAAGTCAGAGGTATTTTCCATAAAACCTGAAGATGTGATTCAAGCTTATATTAGGTATTTGCAGTTAGATCAGGCTCATGATCATGTAAAAATTACATGGAAATATGTGCATGGTCATAGTCCACATCTGAGAACCTTTTTGATGGCTCAACTGAATATGATTGTACAATTCTGAATTTAGAAAACTTTCCCTTTTCTGAAAACAGTTTAGGAATGGCAGATGTATACTTGATATCCTTTGAAATCGACCTTTATTCAGTTGTTTCTCAAATTTAAATTTGTACAAACAATTTCTGCTTTAGGGTATCTATAGCTTTTTAATAACAGTTAAATTCCATTTTTCATGATTCAGTTTCCTCTCCTTCTAAACATTTCTGAATAGAAAATAGGACCACAATTATTAGCACAAACAGATGTTATTATACAGCCACCAATATTAAGGATACCCTTTAGCTGCTAAGATCTTTCGAACTACTAATGTTCTGTTGAAGGGCAGCATCTTCATAGTTTATTAAAAAGAACAAATGTGCTCCTACTTGTTGAATCTGTTGGAGTGTTTTCCAGTGAAAAGTGAAATTGCATAAAATCAACAGGGCAACACATAGCATGGGTGGAAGAAAGTTGGGTGGGTTTTTTTGGCATGAATATTTGTAGTTTTATAAAAGTGCCTGTAATTTTGTACATAAAATATTGGATGGTATGATGTTGACAGTGTTCAGCTCCTGTCTTTCTTTTTAATTTTATTCTGTTGCATGAAGGACACAAGCGTAGCTTTGGGTAATGGCAATGGAAGCAGGCCAGTTGACTAAGAGAGTATCTGTGCAAGGTTGAAATCACAATCAACATAGATAGCAGGAAGACCTTTGGGGTAGAAAGATGAAATTCATCCTGTAATCTTCCAAGTGTAAAATGTAGTCAATGTCTATTTCCAACTATTTATGAAGATAATACAGTTGCAATGTATTTTTGCATTATCAGCACTGTAGGATAAGGCAGATGTAAAATAAATCTCTGCTTCATAGACTACTCAAAGGTGTGGGGGTTTTTTGGGTGGGTTCAGAATTGGCTTATTGACAAAGCTGCAGTTGGCTTGTTCACATAATGAACCATAATGTACAAATCAGAGTAGCTGATTGACTAACACAATAAACCCAAATACATTTTGGTTGAGCCTGATGTGTGGACCAGGCTTTCCTATTGCACACTCATGTTTAAGGTGATGCTTTATTGTGTTTCCCTTTAGGAGATGGCATGCAACCTCTTCAAATCTCAGGCTTTTATCACAGTTACTTAGGCATTTTGGAAAATATCTATTTCAAGTGTTTATCTCTTGGGGATTTGAATTAGTTCAGATCATCAGTGGGGGGGTTTAGAGAGTAGAAAAATACAGTGAGAAAGTAATACAAGCATGTTGGCTTTATTTGGCAAGAGTAGCTTTGATATTATCTGTATCTGGATCAGGTAAACATCTGGCAGGTATTCTTATTAGAATTAATCATACATGCAGGTAGATTTGATAACAGGATTGAAAGAAAGCTGAATATAATAGGCAATTCTGATTTTCTATATTTATAGCTGCAATCCTGGACTTGTTTTTTTAATGTGGAAACAAATTGGCTAATAGCAAATATATCTACAAGTAGACATGCATAGGAATGAGGCTGTATGTTGACAAATAGCTTTGAAATTAAAAAGCAGTATCCTGTTGGAGTTGAATCTTATCATATTCTATGTGTTTTAATGTAAAAATAAAATTGAAGGAAGTAGTACTGTGTATATCATCTTGAATTCCTGGAAGAAGGTTGATATGTAAATATAACACAAAAGAACACACTTGTTTTCTGTGGAAAGGCTAAGGATTGACTCCTTGTATGCTATTCTTCTAACAGTTTTATTTCAAAGATGCTTCTGTTGTTTGGTTTTAAATAGACCATTTGCAGCTCCTGCTGGTTGGCTGAAAAAAAAAAGCCTTCTGTATTGCAATGTGCAAATCCAAGTTCTTAGCAATGCAGGAGAGCTATGTTAGTTTGTAATAGCTAAAAACCAGGACTCTGGTAGCACCTGTTCCAACTAAAATATGCTTTTAAAAGGCATAGCCTTTCATGAACTGTAGTTCATTTTATCAGATTGATGGAGTGGCTAAACTGATAATAAGATTTAAATTGGGATGAAATGGACAAGAGGAAGGAAAGGAAAGTCAGATGCAGGTTACATGTGAGCCAGATTTTAAGTACCTTATCAATTAAAAGTTGTAACGCATCAAAAACCCATTTCAGATAGCCTGAAACCTTTTGCTGTGAATCCAACAACCTCCTGCTCAGTTGTGCTGGTAAAGAGGCCACTCAGTTTTGATTCCTTGTGTGTCTGATGTAGCAAGCTCCTTCTGATCCTTAGCAAATGTAAGAAATTAAAACTGTCTTGATGGGTTTGGCTTGGTGGAAGGGAAACAAGTGTTAACGCTAAACTTATGAAAAGTATTTGTGGTTGTTTGCTCAGAATAGGCAGCTGGGATTATTGAGAGTTTTTGGAGATAACCATCTGTTCATAAAAGGACTTGTGGAGCATTCATCAGTGCAGACGTTTACTTACACACTGGTTGGATCTTATGGGGCCCAAAGGCACTGTTGGAAATAAATACTGATGCTAGTATTTTACTAAGCAGTATGCCAACTACCTTTTTATTGTTTTAAATAAAAGATTAAAACAATTTTTTCTTAAGTCACATAAGTCAGCAAACCTGGTGAGCACTAAGGGGGGAATCTAGGACATACCATAGTGTCTACGGTGACATGTCAGCCATTAGCCAAAGCAAAGCAATCCATGTAATGGCTTAGGTGGGTATACGGACCCATTAGAAGGCCAGGAAAATGTAACGATTAAGGTGGCACAAGTCTCTCCTCAACCACAAAGCTCTTGAGAAGGGTAGGGAGGCAGGCTGACAGTAACCGTCAGGCCAGTTACTCTCAACTTACCAAATTGAGTTTTTTTATGTGAAGTAATAAAAATAGACAATGCTTGTAATTCCCCCCAAAGAAGATGGCTTGAATGACCTAAATCCCTCAAAGGAATAATGATACTTGTTTCATAATGCTTAGCCTTCTTGTCATTATTCAACTGTGGCATTATTTAAGAGAGTAACCTGATCTCTGGTATGATCTTCCTTTGTTCTATTCTGGAAGATATGATTATTTTGACCTTGTACTGTACTATATTTGTATTTTACAATGTAATGATTTTTGGAAAACAAGGAGTGCACCAATACACATAAATCAGAACTGTTTTGACTGTAATCTCATTGTCTAGCAGATCTGAGTTCTCAGCTGTCACTATATAACTTGAGTGTTCCTTTTGAATGACTGTTCAGCAGAATAGGCCTATTTTTTATTTCTTCCCATTGAGTTGAGCTAGTTTTATGCTTTTTAAAGGACTTTATATGATATGATTCTTTCTCTTCTTGCAAATTCTAATAGATATTTTGAACTAGGTTCCCATTGGCCATCATACTCCCAATTTTGCCATGAAATAAATTCATTCCAAAATTATACTTTTGGGCTGGGGAGTTATGCATTTAGTAAGAACCATAGGTGTCAAAATAATTACATTTTGTTTCCTGAACTGAATTGTTGTGCATAAAAAGGAATTGGGTCTCAAGCTTAAAATGGATGTTGCTAAGGCTCCACGTTTGTTGGAGGCCAAAATTTCCTGCTTTCTCTTTGGAAGATGAAAAAGCCAGTGATCTAAGTTGATGGATTTTTGCCTCAAATATTCCCTAATATGATGTATAATGAAATGAAGGAGAGATATTGTGAAGGTGTTAATTTTGGCAAGATTAATAATAGCTATTGGACATGTTTCCTGCAGACTTGATGCATGTTACACAGTCTACGTTAATTACACAGTTCATGTGTTTGCTTGCTTTAGCATTGATCGGTTTTAGAGGCAGCCTAAGTCAATTATAACTTTCCTTGATCCTTGCTGAAGAGGATTCAGAAGAGCCATCTCTTACTTGCTACTATTCTAGGGGGGGGAACTAATCAAAACTTTCTCCTGGCTCAATAATGTAAAGATTTGACATTTCCTTCCCATCACTCGTCCCAACCATGATAAAGGATTAAATCTGGGCATGCTACTTCCGAGTTTCCAAGCAGAGGGATTCATTATTGGAGGTATTCTTTGGTTTGGAACCTTGGACAACCTTCTCCTTGTATTTTGCAGAGTTGGGCTGCATCCCAGGGCAATTCACTTGCCGCAGTGGTTCACTCCAGTGCATCCCCTCCAAGTGGCAGTGCGATGGGTGGCCCACCTGTGAGGATGAAAGCGATGAAGTTGGCTGCCCAAGTAAGTGCACTAAAGATGAATGGTGGGTTTCACCCTCAAAGCACTGGAAAGAGAAGGCATGTCTGCTAGGCTTTCAGAAGTAAAAACCAGGGAGGAAATGTATGTACATACATATATACATACAAGCAAGACAGTTTGGAGTAGTTGTTTGGTGCTGACTTAAAAATTAGGAGGCTGTGAATTCTAGTCCCGCCTTAGGCAAAAAGGCCAGCTGGGTGGCTCTGAGCTATTCCCTCTCTCTCAGTGCAATCTACTTACGGGGTTGTTGTCTACTCCCAAAAGGCATTGAGCTTTTGCTGGAGGTTGTGTGGCAGTTGTGCAGGCTGAAAAATATATTTTTTTCCTTGTTACTTTATATTCATTTGTATTAGCTTTTATTTTCTTGTTTAAAATTTCAGTAAAAATCCTATCTATCTATCTATCTATCTATCTATCTATCTATCTATCTATCTATCTATCTATCTATCTATCACCTACCTACCTACCTACCTATCTACCTATCTACCTCAAACATGTGCTTGAATAGGAAGTGAGGACTGCCTGCTTTGGATCCAAATATCACACCCCCTCTGATCCCTAGCTGTCTTCTTCACGTACTTGAGAAACATTTTGAACAGGTTGTTGGCCATTCCAGTCAGTTATTCCTCTCTTCTCTGCCCAATTTTAATCAAGTTTAACTCTCAGTCATATTTTGGATCTTTAACAAGGCAAGTCACCTACATTTCCAAGGCCAAATAATGCCTGCAGAGTCTCTTCTGTTCCAAATTGCTGAGCAGTAGTTCAATTTTCTGCCATTTCGACGCAGGAAATGTAAGAAGTTTACATAAGCTCCAAAGCAAGATTAAAGCTGCTTTACAAGCCAAGAACTCCATAAAGCTCAGAAAAAAACAAAATCCCATTTCCATCTGTTTGAACCTATACTCCACCCACTAAAATTTGTAGATTCCTCCCACGTGTTAAATATGGCCTTCAGTAACAAACTGTTGCCCGTTTCTGCTCTAAAATCCAGTATAAAATCACCAGGAGTTGAGTCAAAGTTCTGCATGTGCAGCTGGGTTATTATTGTTATAAATTACCTTTGACTGAAGCTGAAAAACGAGAATGTTGAGTGAGTTTGGCAGAGAGGAAGTCTGCAGCATGAAGTTTCATACAATCAGAGTGGTTGATACAATTACTAAGAGCCATCTTTTTCTCTTTTTAATTATTGGCACGTGTTTGTCAATTACATCCTTGTCTTCACCATCAGTATTGTGTTCATACAGCTAGTGACTTCTGTTAGTTTTGGCAGCCTGATTGCTGTCTTGATTTGAAATAAAGTAGGGTTTTTTTTGATTTTCCATAAAACTGTGTGCAGTTGAAATGAATTAGAACAGCATGTCTGTGGTCATTAGCAAGGAGTGACTCATATTGCTTGGAACATGTAAGAAGCCAAAAGGAAAAAATATGCTGTGAAGGGCATACCTATCTCTGAAGCTATGGATTGTACATGCAGACTAGGTTTATAGAAATAATACAGGTCATTAACAATCAGCATGTTCCATACAGTATCAACATCACACTTTAAAACCTCGTGTTTTGCCAGAATGAAATAAAATATACCATTTAAAGATTTACACCTACCAAGATGATGTTCCGTGACGAACTACGAGTAGTTCTTGATTTATAACCATTCGTTTATTGATGATGCAAAGTTACAATGGCACTGAAAAAGTGACTTATAACTGTCCTCACGCTTAGGACTATTGCAGCATTCCATGATCAGAATTTGGGTGCTTGGCAGACAGCATGTATTTACGATGGTTGCAGCATCCCTGATGACTGCCATTTGTGACCTTCTCAGCCATCTTCTGTTAACGGGGAAAGCCAGATTTGTTTAATGACTACATGATTTAATTAACAACTGAAGTGATTCATGGCAAAAAAGATCGTAAAATTAGGTATGACTTACTTAACAACAGCCCTGCTTTGCAGTGGAAAATCTCTTCTCAGTTGTGGTCATGTGTTGAGGACTACCTGTAGTTGCTTGTATAAAAGGCTGAACAAAATACAG
>JANHZU010003591.1:96144-112234 GCA_032468055.1 Acrochordus granulatus
AGTTGTGGGAGATGTCAGATTGAAAAAGGCATCTCTGCTACATACTGTAGAAGTGGAATTTCTTATTTCTTTCTATCCAAATTCTGCAGCTCTTGGCAAGAAATCTGAATATAATTGCTTTCAGTAGAATGTTTCAGGGCTGATTTAATGCATATTAAATCATAATATTTATTTACCATTTGATTTAATTATTTGTAATATTTATTAGCCACAATGCTATATGAAATATGGCATGCAAAACAGCAGCCATCATTAAATCCAAAATTTAAAGTTATTAACTTCTCATAAAGGTTTATATTTGAAGCTTCTGAGCTTCAAATTGCTGGAGAAGAAAACTAGGAATCAAGTGCCTGTAGGTTTGTGCCTAGTTCTTTCTCCTATATGAGGATTATTCTTAGCTGCTTGTATAAACAAAAACAGAATTGATGGCTGGCTCCTTAAAGCTGTCAGTAAGGCTGGCCAGATTTGGCTGAAGGATCAGCATAACCAACAGTCTATGAGAGAAGCCTTTTCCAACGTGATGTGTTCCCATTCTGAGACTACAATTGTCATCATCCCAGATTTTTATCTTGGCGCAGTGAGAATTGTAATTCCAACCCATCTGGATTGTATGAAGTTTCAGAAGGTGGCACTAAAGCAACCATTTTCCAGCTTTTTTCAGATATTGATGGTATTGAACTAAGAACTTGTTGGTGAAAACGTAGCTCACCTACCTACAACAGACACCTGTTTCAGCTTTCAGCTTTGCTATCATATATCACCAAGCTACTTTCCAGAGGGCAGGCAACCATTTTTTTCAGAATTATTCACTGTATCTCAATATCACTGAATAACATGATGCAAGGGCATCTCAAAGTGACTTCATGTTTATAGATGTGGAGAAGTACTGTAAAAGTCCTCCTTGTGTGTTGGTAAGAAGTTCCAGTGGACCTTTATGACAATATTTATAGGAATTATTACACAAAATGTGAGAATGACATGAATGACCAAATTCTGTGCCTGAATTAGGCTGTATAAATATTAGAAGGCTGAGAGTTGCTTTGAGGCAAGTCAACAATAGCAAAACAAAAAAGCAACCCTAATATAGCCTGAATTTCTAAATGAGGACAGTCTTTTTGTTTTCAGTCAATGGGTGTATTCTCACAACATGCTGAATAAAATGCCCTATTAAAGGGCACATAGACAATGACATTCCCAATTCTTCAAATAGCAGATGCAGCTCTTTAAGCAGAAATGTAGGCTTACCTTCTTTTCCAGACCTGAAACTGCTACCATTTTGGATTTGGAGAAACCAGCCTTTGTAACTAGGACCTGTGATAGCTTGAATTTCCATTTTCTCTAAATGGCAGGTATTTCTGATCTAGATGGCATAGTAAACTCAAATTCCTGGTTAAGAATCTTGTGTAATACTGGTAAAAATGTAGCAGACACATAAATGTCAACCTGACTTTGTGGCCTCTCATGTTCTCTATGTTCGCAAACATAGCCAAAGGCTCAGCATCTTTCAAACACTAAGAACTTCAATTTGCTTCAGGTAGAGATGCATTGACAGCCAACTTCATGGCTGAATTTAGAGCTCTCCAGTGGCCCCTAATCCCATCCAAGACGTTTCAGTGAATCTCATTGTTATACCATTTATTAATTCACAGCGGATTTATTGGAGTGCCTTAACAGCTTTACCTAAGGAGAGGAGCTATTTGTAGTGCTAGGCTTTGAAAGACCTGCATGATAAAGCTGCTGCTGCTGCCGCCACCTCTACCACCACTGCCCATTTAAACTAACCATGTGATTGTTTGTATTTTTGCAGGCAGTTTCTTGATTCGGATATGCCTAGGTATTATTTGTGAGCCTCCCTGTATATTTTATTTCCTCCCATGCACCTGCTTCAGATCAGCATTGGGGTAACAGTGCTGTAGACTGAATTTACTTCTACCTTCCCAAACACACCAGCTTCTTTCTTTTTTTCTTTCCTGCATCATTGGGCTTCTTTTTGTTCCATTTTGTTCCTTGGTTGTTGCTTTTGTAATTTTTCTTTCCTTTTCTTTTAAAGGCCAGTGTTTCTCCTATTTCTCTCTCACCCCATATGCGCTCTTTGAAATTGGGAGCTGGCTTTTTTTCATTTGATTTCCCTGTTGTATCTTCTCTCTCTCACTACCAAAAATGCTGGCATGGCCTGCCCATACTGAAATTCCATCTCCTGCTTCCAGCTTTGGCAGTGACACAAAAGGAGTTGAACTGATTGCAGGCTTTATGAGATACTGTACTCTGTATGATTGGGGATGAGAGAGGAGATAGGGGAATCCCAGGATAGTGTGAAAGAGCCATTGAGAGGGGCTTTTTTAACAGGCTTCTTAGGGAGTTTTCAGTCAAACATGGGTGTGAAAACTATTCAAAATCTAGTCTGGGGCAGCTGCACAACTCAAGTATCAAATGGATTGCATGACTTGGACTGTGACAATGATTAGATATTAGAACAGCAACCAAAGGAAATAATAAAATTGCTAACTCTCATGCTAGGAAGATTGGAATTCCTGAATATAATTCTTCAAATATTAAGGAGATCCTGCTGGTCTTACTGGCTGCAGATGGTGTTGGTCCCACGAATTGGAGAGCCCCATGTTGAGGAGGAAAGCTATACCAGGTCAGAGAATTTAAAGGAGAACAGCAACAAAAGAGCTAGTTGTTATATAAAATATTAAGTAATTCTTCAGACATCTCTCTGTTGCCTCTCCCCAATATAATGATCTACCTCTTTTGTTGAAGAATTTAAAATCAAGGAAACTAAAGTGGAAACTAAAGTGGAAAATAGGAAAAAAAAGTATCAGTTGTTTTAGTTTTCTAATGTTTGAATTAGTCCCATTGAGCTCCCTGGAATCTAGCTTAAGACTTTTCTTTTTTTGTTTTAGAGATGTCATTGTTAGGAAATACACCAAATGAGAATAAAATGTTTTACCCACTTTAATTGGAAATCAGTATGCAGTTACTGTAACTATGTTTTTAATTTATGAGGTCACTGTAAGAATTAGGATTATATTTCAGTACCTGATGATTAATCATCCTGATTTAAAAATTTGTTATCAAAACTGCCATTAACTGTAATTGGCTGGAAAATACCATAGATAGGTATGGCCACTATGATTTCTGGCTCAGTTTATCTAAAGTTAGAAGTATTTCTTCCTTGGTGCCAACATTTAAGGGTTTTGTTCCTTCCTTCATCAACAGTTTTCTGCCAATTTTAACTGAGTTTCTGTTGCTTATTCCAAGCACATTGATGGAATTGGTTTCCATTAATGGTTTATTGTATGGTATGGTTATACAATAAAATTTATATCAAACTTTCTATTATGGTCATCTGGAAGATGAAGTTGGTATGGGGTTTACATTTTGGGGATTAGAAAGGATTATTTTATAATTATTAGAATGAATATTTCTATATAATTTGGAACAGTTTATTTTTCTTTTGTATTTATTTATTGCTGTATTTCTTTTCATCTTACTATAGTACTTCTGCATGGAACACCTTGCTTGTTCCTTCTTGTTGATTTAAGACATACTGTAGCTTGATGTGGTAAACTAAACTTCAAAATTGCACAGTAATGCTCAATATAGTATCATTGCTCTGTACTGTTCAGAGAAACTTTTTTTTAGGGAAGTAGACTGAAAGTTTATTTTTTCTATAAATCTCACCTTAATGACATCATTGTAGCACAGCCTCACCAAATTTCATGCATTCCAGATGTGCTAAGACTACAACTCCAGGCTGCCAAGGAATTCAGGGATTTGTAATCCCTACATATCTTCAAAGCAACAGGTTGAGGAGACTGAAATCTAATTCTCACACTGGAAATTGCAATTCTGATAAGAACCTGGTTCCAATCAAAGTATCCTTGATTTTTTAATCTACAGATAATATCGGTGAAAAAAATCTAATTGGATCGACAGGGCTATTAGTCTATCATATAGAAAACAAGAGGGAGGTATTCAACATATGAAACAACATTCTATTGTATACCATGTCCTACTAAGAGATTGAAGAGAGAACAGAATTATAACTAACTGTGGCTGGTCTCTTCAAATCTCCATGCATCCCTGTGTAGCTGCCTTTTCTCAGACACCTATAAACAATGCTTTCTGACATTTTAATTTCTTTGTGTATCTGTACGTGTGTTTGTCTTGGGTTGCCTTCCACTTATAGCATTTCACTTGGAAATGACACTAGGTATTTCTGTCTCACTTTTCTCTCATATCCTTGCTTGATCTCTTACTAGTTTCCCTTCTTTTTTCTTCACCTTTACACTCTTTCTATCCTAAACTTGTTTCCTTCCTTTTGGAATTTGACTTGCTTGTGTCTCAGTGAACTTAGCTCTTTTGGTTTCTGCAAGATGCTTCAGGTGAAAATGTCTGATGTTTAGAATGGGATAGTAACTGTGCATCAATCAACCAGTACTCAGATCCTCTTTACCAAGAGTCAGCTGTTGATCTTAGTAATGGATGTATTCTTAATAAATTATCTTCCAACAGATGGATTGGTGTCTCTAATTATTAAAGAGGCTTCTGACTATGTTGATACTGAATGTTGGTGGGCTGTGATACTGGAATGCTAAAATATGTTTTAAATTTGAGGATGCTCAGACAGAAATGAGAGAGAGACTCCCAGTATTTTGATCATGTTTGGAAAGTAATTTCTGAAATGCCCTTTGGTATATCAAAAAAAAATTGAACCAAATGCATTTCACAAGAGGAAAACCATCATAACTGAAAATGTGTTTGAAACGGATAGGTGGAAAATTGGACATGTGTTACAAGTATCAGAACTGTTACCTCCTTTGGATGTTCCAGCATAACCAGAAAAGCTAGTATGCCATACATTTTATTCTTTTTGGAAAGTCTAATTTCTGAAGTGGTGTAATATGCGACAACATTGTTGAGTGCTGTGCTTATAGAATTTGCTTAAATAAGCTAACTGTTGGCAGGAGGGCCTGGAATATAATCTGAGTGGGCTCCAACTTTCATATAC
This sequence comes from Acrochordus granulatus, assembly GCA_032468055.1. Taxonomy (NCBI): domain Eukaryota; kingdom Metazoa; phylum Chordata; class Lepidosauria; order Squamata; family Acrochordidae; genus Acrochordus; species Acrochordus granulatus. Next base: position 101,162 of record JANHZU010003591.1, read on the forward strand.
AGATGTGATGACTTGTACATAAAGCTGCTATAAAAAGCAGGTATTGTTCAAATGTAGAATAAGAAATGAGAGTGATAATCTCAGTTGTAATATGCATAGTTCAGGAATTAGGCAAAAGTAAGCAAGCTCTCATTTTTTATAAGAAATTAGGGTTTAAAATTAGTGTTTTTTTCCAATGAATTTTTTTTATAAAATTGCAAAATTCTTATAACAATTTATGAAAACATTAATTTTATTCATTTTTAGGTTGCACAAATTAATTTATCATTTTAGGATCATGGTGCAGCAAAGTTTGAGAAACTCTGGATTAATATCTATAGAATGTATTTTGTACATTAAGATTACAGGAATAATTGTCCACAATTTTAATAATTGTGGTTATGTTAAAACAAAACAAAAAACATGATAAATTAGCTGAAAATACTTTGTAACAAACATTTGCCAAACCTACTGAAAAGATTTGTAGGGATGTGAAATTGAATGCAGTACTGAGCATCCTCACTTTTTCTTTTTTCTGATTATGCTTGCCAGAAATTAGTATCCCCTTCCAATGGAAGAAATATTATTTATTTTAACCTGTTTGACTGAAGAGATGTGGCCTTGGAGTGCTTTAGGTAACATTTTAAGGTGACCAATTATTTCTAGATCAAGGAAGGATCTTTTTCAATTGCTATCCAAGTATCTTGCTTTTTGCCCAATTTCTCCTTTAGAGGGCATCTTAAATTGCATTTTTGGATGATCACTGGTAGGAATGGGATGGGGTGGTGCATCCATCATGGCTCTTGACATCTCAGTGGCTTTAGATACCATTAACCCCAGTATCTTTCTGGATCAGTTCCAGGAGTTGGGAATGGGTGAAACCATACCTTGCTGGTTCTCTTCTTTCCTTTGGGGGCAATACCAGTAGGTGTAGAGTTGGGAGCAAGAGGTCCCACCCTCTGTTCCAAATGTGTTCCATAGGATTTAATGCTCTCTCCACTCATGTTTAATATCTACATGAAACCCCTGGGTAAGATCTTCCATCACCATGGGGTGAGGAATTATTAGTATGCTGATGATACCCAACTGTACCTTTCTGCTCCTGGTGTGTTAAGTGATGCTGTTGATGTCCTGTCCTGGTGCCTGGAGGCTATGAGGGTCCACCCTGTGAAATATCATCCTCCCCTTAAGTGTGGTTAGCTTATGTCCTTCCAGAAAGCCCTCAAAACATTTTTTTTATCTGGCCTGGAGACCACCTGACAGCAGGGAGCTTGCACAGTGGCTACATCATGCATAACATTCTGATTTTAATCTTTTGCAATCTTGGTTTTAATAATTAATGTAATTGTTTTAATTCATTTTATAATATTGTAAATAATTGGTTTTATTATACATTGCCCAGAGTTTTCTTTATGTGAAAGGGGCAGCTATATAAATTTGATCAATAAAAAAAAATAGAAATAGTTCCAAGATAAGATCTCACAACTACTAAAGCTATTTAGTCAGAAGTATGGAGCAATGGGTGCTGTTTCCATCTGATACACCCTCAGCTCTAATCCTCTGTTTACTGTTTAATGTCCCATGTCTATATAATTCCCTTTTCAAGTGCTGCTTTCCTATTTCTCTGTTTTTCTGTCATCTTTTCCTTTTCATAATTTCTATGTAGCCAAAATCATCTCTATATGTGACCATTTTTTTTTTAAAAAATTATCACATAGCCTGAAGACCTTCCTTGAGAATTCCCAGTGATGCTTTCACTTTTGTTTTTCAAATCAAGATACTATTTTGGGGGCCAGAGTACTCCAGGATGGCTACATCATTCAGACAGATCTATGTGTGTATGTGTGTGTGTTCATGCATGTTTGTATTTTGTTGCTATTAATAATATTTTGATAATAATCGTTTGTAGTCTTTACCAGGTGTTTTGCTTTTTCTCTGCAGGACATTTTACCAGTTTGAGGCAGCATGGGATAGCTCTATGCATAACTCTTTGCTCCTGAATCGTGTCACTCCTTACAGAGAAAAAATCTACATGACCCTCTCTGCTTATATTGAGGCAAGACCTGTCAGTGCCTTCAAAATACCGTTTTTCCAAATGTCCGATTAACTAGGACATCTGTGGGGCTGTGTTTCAAAATCTGCAAGATGCCAAGCACAGCCCACCCTTTTCCACATGCATGCAACAGGAATACCGACCAGCTTGAGATCATGTATAATATGTTACCAATTTGTATCATTTGTTACCAATGAGAGCCACCCTTGGCTGATGTTGAGAAAGCTATCTGAGGCCAGATCTGATTAGGAACTGGATGAGTTTGTGGCATGTGGGCTGGACTGAAAATCTCCCCCAAAATCACAGAAGAAGACAGTAGCAAATCAACTTAATTGCAAGAAAATTACATAGAGAAATGTAATCACCAGTTTAAGCTTTTTTACAAAAATATTCACTCTATATTAAGAATATGCTCTCATTGCAGATGGAGAACTGCACCCAACCAGCTGTGATCACCAAAGATTTTTGCATGGTCTTTTACTCTAGAGATGCCAAACTCCCAGCTTCTCGATCAATCCGCAATCTTTTTGGAAGCGGAAGCCTTAGAGCTTCAGAAAGGTAAGAAAGGCCAAGAATCAATAAAATTTATTAGGGTAAAGAATACACTCCTGATCAACAGACAGCTGAATGTATATCTCTTAGTAGACATTAATTGTAATACATTCACAATTTTAACTAAGGGCTTTTAGGCTGCAAATGAAACTTTCAGCTTAGTATTAAAATACTTTAAGAAAAGAATTCAGTCTTCTCATTTTGAAAGATGAAGTGGAGTAAAACCATTCCTCGAATGTACCATATGCATAAGAATGGTTCTATTAGCTTGTTCTATTTTCTGTTACAGTAACCGTGTGACTGGGGTCTATGAACTCAGCCTCTGCCGAGTTGCTGACGCTGGTAGTCCAGGTAAGAGGTTTTGTCCTTATTATAGGTCTCCATGAGGTATTGGGTTTATATTTAATTGGGAGGGATATAGTATTAGAAATCAAGACTTAATTGTTTCCATAAGATATATAATATGTGTTGCATGTGCTTTATAGATCACAACTATGCTGAATAAATATTTCCTCTATAGGTATGCAAAGGAGACGAAGGCGTGTGCTGGACACCTCTGTGGCCTACGTACGAGGAGAAGAGAATTTGGCTGGCTGGCGACCCCGTAGTGATAGTCTCATCTTGGATCATCAGTGGGAACTGGAAAAACTGAGTCTTCTACAAGAAGTAAGACTCTGGCATTGAGCCCAGTAACTCTCAAATTCACATCAATGTAGTCTTGCCAAACTAATGGGACAGGTGGTGAGGGTAATAATAATAATCTTCTTTATTAAAAATGGATAGGTGAATGTAGAGTAATACTTAAAATATCCTTCCCTAACCTGGATACCCTCTAGATAAATGGATTCTAACTTTCTAAATTCCTCACCCAGCATGGCCATTCCTGATAATGGAAGATGTCAACAGCAAACTAGTATTTTTTGTTTATTAAGCAGCTAAACTACCATTTACATGATTCATAAAAATGAGAAATGGTCTGTGACACATACAGCCTTATGTCATGAAGCATAAACAACAGTTTGTTACTATTTAGTGCTATAAAAGTAGGATAATATTTAGGCGCAAAAGCAAACTGGGAAAAAGTTATCCCACCCTCTTTTTTCACATAACAGTGGTGCCTCACAAGACGAGACTAATCTGTTCCGGAAGAATGCTCTTAGTGCAAAATGCTCTTAAAGTGAAATGAGGTTTCCCATAGGAAACAACAGAAAATCGGACGATCCGTTTCACACCCCCAAAAATATTCACCAAAAATCATTTTCATGGAATTTTTTATAGAAATGATTGTCCCTAACATCTGAAACAAGTAACCATGATTAACACACGATATAAAGCAGAAATAGAACAAACTAACCAGCACTTATGGATCTGCTTCGAGGCAGCTTCTGGCCTCAGCTGCTGTTAGGCCAGCTGCTGTCCGGCGCCCCCTGCTGCCTTTTCCCTCAGCAACACCTTTCTGGGCATCAATGTTTCTTGTACTATGAGAGGAGAAGAGTGCAGGGCAACGAGGGGGAATTTACAATTTCTGCTTTATTTTGTGTGTGCACGTCTGTGTGCTTTGAGAATATTCCCCATCCCCCACCTGATGGGCAGAGCTTCTCCCAAGGCCATCCCAGCTAAGTGCATGGTGGGGACCCGGCACCCCAACCCCACTCCAGCCACAAGTGCCAAGGTGAAGCCAACCCAGGATGCTTCATGGGAAGGCATGGCGCATGGCGAGGCAAGGTGGAAGAAGCATGCATGGCCCAGCCCAGCCCCGGGATTGCTGGCAGCTGAGCCCCTTCAGCTGCTGGGCCAAGCCTCGCACTCGCCTTGAAAAAGCCGGCGGCCACACCCTCCTCCTTCTCCGCTGCCACTTGCCTTGCCTCACCTCTTGCCCCGCATCCCTCTCTCACTGCCCCCACTTCCTCGCCTGCCCCTGGGGGAGAGAGAGAGGAGAGGAGAGGACAGGGAGGGGACTTCCTGGAGGGACAATCTGGAGTCTGATGTCTCGGGAGTTCCATCTCTTGAATGCCTGTTTACTCAGCGAGAGAGGAGCTCATTGCAATCAGGCACGTCGATCTGCTGTACATTCTGACAAGGTCAGTTACATGCACAGTAATGGAGTAAGCCACGCTGCAGTGTAGGCAGAACACGCACATGCTTCCGCCCGTATTGCAATGGAGTAAGCCACATGGCATTTCCTGAATGGGAAATACAGAGTGCGCTGACTGATGACGCGCAAGATATGGCGTGAAGTTTTCTTGTCTCATGAGTCGCGGCTAATCTCGTGGAATAAATTTTATTAAATTTTTTTGGTCGTCCTGTGAGTTTCACATCTTGTAAGTTAGTTGTCTTGTGAGGTACCACTGTATTCTCAACCCTAGGATCTTGTATGATCTTATATGAAGATGTATGGACTTTAACTCCGAGAATTCCCCAGCCAGCATTCTGGTTTTGAATTTTGGGAGTTGAAATCCACACATCTTAAAATTGAAAAGGTTGAGAAACACTGTAAATGGATCCTTCAATAAAAGTCTTCCAGAGCCAATTAAAATAGTGATTCTGCTATTTGGCTTTCTGATGAACTATGATAGTGTCAGGATTGTTTTAAATGATCTTAATTTTGAGTTAATTCAGTGTTGACTTAGACATATGAACATAGAAATTCATTATTTTATTCATTAATAAATTCATTATTAATTCTATTTTATAATAGTGATACCCTGCCAAGAATTATGTGATGAGGCAGTGTTTACATTTAATTAATAAAGTTCGGTCACACTATTACCATCAACAGAAACCTTATGCCAGGACATCGCTCAAGGTAATTAAAAAAAAAAAACATCCAGAAGAATTTGAAATACTTTTCCAAGCACTCTTGAGTACAAGGAGTCAAGCAGATATTAATGAGAATTGATTATTCAAAATATGAATAAGCCTGGATGGAACCCAATGCCTCTTAAATAGACTCTGAATAAAGTATTAAAAACTCCTTCTGAAAAAATCTTATTTTTAATTTTCATCTTAATTAGTCGGTCCCATCACTTTCTGGCAATTAGAAGGGGAAGAAATGGAAGCAGTGACACATTTTACCTCCTTGGGCTCCAAGATCACTGGAGACGGTGACTGAAGCCATGAAATTAAAAGACGCTTGTTCCTTGGGAGGAAAGCTACAGCAAACTTAGACAGCATAGTAAGAAGCAGAGACATCACCTTGCTGACAAAGGCCCACAAAGTCAAGGCTGTGGTTTTCACCATAGTAATGTATGGCTGTGACAGTTGGACCATAAGGAAGACTGAGCATCGAAGAATTGATGCCTTCGAATTGTGGTGCTAGAGAAGACTCTTCTCAAACCAGTCAATCCTAAGGGAAAACAATTCTGATTGTTCTTTGGAAGACAGATACTCGGCCCACCTAATAAAAAGAGAGGAAAAGACTATGGTGTTGGGAAAGATTGAAGGCAAAAGGAGAAGGGACGGCAGAAGATGAGATCGTTGGATAGTATCATAGATACAATAGGCAGACTCTAGGAGGCAGGACAGGACAGGGAAGCCTGGTGTGCTGCAGTCCATGGGGTCATGAAGAGTCAGACACAACTGAGCAACTGAACAACAACAATAGTAGGAAGTACAGTTGTGATCAATGAGCAATTTAACCAATATAGCAATAGCTGCCCCCCCAAGAAGAAAAGGTTATTTTGGACCTACAAGATCTTATAATGTCTTGATAAAGTCTGACATTGCCTTTTTAGCTTTGCCTTGCAGTTTGACAGATAAAAATAATTGGAATTCATTGTTAGATAAGGAAATAATAGAGACACAGACATCTTTTGCAGATTAAATCTGATTCTTTTTTTTTCCCCTTTCATTAGTCTGATTCTTGGGGACTGCCTGGACATGTCCGTGTAGTTTTCTTGGCAATATGTTTCAGAAGTGGTTTGCCATTGTCGTCTTTCTAAAGCTGAGAGAAAGTGACTGGTCCATGGTCACCTACCTGATTTTGTGCCCAAAGTGGGATTAGAACTCACAGTTCTCAGTTTATAGCCTGATGATTAAACTACTACACCAAACTGGTTCTAGGATTGATATCAGATTTTTTTAAAAATAACTTTTTCCATATCCTCAAAAATACATTTTGTTTTCAACTATAAATAGAAAATACAGTATATTGCTTTCAGAGCTTAATTCCATTGATTTCCTCTATCTTGCCCCTAAAATATTTGCTTGAGCTTTGAGCTTTGAATGCAGTGTCTGGTAAGGGCATGTTACTCAATTCTTTTACTTTCAATGATTCACAATCTTCTAATTTTTCTTCTAAAACTAATCACAATCTTCCCATGGCATTCACTGAAGCCATGGCTTCAGTTCAGTGAACTGCTTGTTCAGTTCAGAACAAGCAAGATGTGGTCATAGCATTGCAATTCAAGACTCATCTTTTTTTATACGTGTTGCTACAAGGAATAGTGCTCTGATCCTATGCCATGACTGCCATTTTGCTTGCCTGGCTCCTCAACAGAGACATCTCTGAATCATCTCAGGTCTCTCCCCCCACCACCCGCCCACATTTCTTCCTTCTGTATCTTTTTTCTCTATGTTGAGCCAAACATCAATGTCATTTGAATCTCAATCAAAGAACTCACTGCTTGCCAAAAACGTGGCAATTACTCATCACAATTTTTACCTTTAATTTCAGCTCAAGGAGCTCTCTATATGAACTGTATAAATCTCTTCTATGAAAGAGAGCAATATCATTTCATCTTCTTGGTTGTTAGTTTCCAGACCTAACATTTGCTTTAATTGAGTCTCTGTCCTTCAGATCTTTGGCTGCTTTGGAAAGTTCTAAGAAGACAAAGTTCATCCAGGCAGAAACTTAAATCATTTATTTTCTAATTTGCTGAATTGATATTTATCCTGAACAGTCAGTCTGAGTGTTAACATCCCAATTTCTTTATAAGTAAATATCCAGATTTCAAAATATTCATGAAATGATTTCCTTTTGTTCTCTGGATAGAATAGTTGCCTGCACGCTGAAAGCTTAACTCAGCTGAATTGAGCCCCATTCAAGTCTTTGTTTTCAGATGGAATAAGAATCTAATAGGAAAAAGATTTTAAAAAGAGAAGCATTGCTGTTTGTTTGTTCTGGATGAGATTAAGTACGTCCTTCCCAAACACAACCAAGTGGATGCCAGAAAAAAAACACCACCACTCAGAGAAACCAATATAAAAGCAGAGTGTCCCTTTTTCTTGCCTTCTGCATTAGATAATCAGACAGGACATAAATTTCCTTTGCAAATTGCCCTTGACTAATCCATTCTTAAAGCTATTTAAGCCATGTAGCAAAAGAATATGAAAAGAAATCTTCCCACCTTTATGTACATAAGTTACTGTTTGTCCAGCGCATGCAGTATCAATGAAATTCTGTGATTTCTTTTATATAGTTTGCAGACTGGAAAAACATAAACAGTACAGATTGTATATAATATGCCTGTAGGAATAAAATCTGCCCAATGTTGGCTGGCCTTGGAAACCAACTTGGGCCTGGTTACAACTTGTATGGGAGACCACCCAGACAAAATCAGGACTTTAGGCTAAACTAGGAATTTAAAAAGTACTTTGGAAGAAGGCAACAATTTCCATATTGAGTCATATTGTTCATTTTTTAAATTAAATTCTAGGTCCTCCTGCAGGTGCAAGAATGAAAAGCAGTAAGCAGAATCTTGGTTCTTTTACACTTTGAGTCTTTCACACTTTGAGTGTGAAATATATTGGACACTTAATTACAGAATGGGGCAGTTGTGGAAATTCAGTGCTTCAGACCAAAACACAACTGGCAAACATTATCCAGCAATAATCAATAGAGGTGAAATAGCAACAGAGTGGGTTAGAGCAGGGGGTCCTAAACTGTTTGCCATCACACATACTTTTAGTGTAACCTTAATGTATTTATTTTTCTTCCATTTAATCATGCCTGGAGACTGCCTGGAAAAGTCTCTGCAGTTTTCTGAAGGTTTTTCAGAAGTGGTTTGTCATTGCTTCCTTCCTAGGGCTGAGAGAGAGGGACTGGCTCAAGATCACCCACCTGGCTTTGTGCTTGGGACTAGAACTCATGGTCTCCCAGGTTCTACCTGATACAGTAACCACTATACCAAAGTGACTCTCATCTTAATGTACTCCTCTCCTAAAACTGAAAACACTAAAATGAACACAAATGAATAATGAAAACAATACAGTGGAACTTTGGAAAGCGTGGATTTATTGTAACAGTATAATTAAAAGGTTCTTCACACCTTATCTGGACACTGTCAGCATCTTCCCAGGTTTTTTGAGAAATCCTGGCTTAGAATAGTACCAGATAGACATGTCCCCAAATTCAATAAAATTTCTTGGCAAGTGTGATGAGATGGGAGCCAGATTAATTATTAACTTGCTTTAGATTGATTTCTGTGTAGTGTCATCATTGACAAAGTGTCAATTACTGTTGACGAAGTGTCAGACTATTTTGATTATACCATTTTATAAGTATTCCCCCATTTCTCAGATCATCCTCTTATTTTTTTAATTTTCTTTCTTTGATTAGATTTATGTAATGTAGTAATGATAAACTCTTAGAGGTAAACAAACAAAAAGAACACAAAGCATCCATGGTAGAATAATTAAACTTCTATGAGACAGGCAATTAAATCAGCATTCAGTCTAAAACCAGAGCTGTATCCAAAAAATTAATACTGCAGCATTACCTTAGTTAATTTAAAATTCAGTTTTAAAAGATGTACTACATCTTCTTTTAATTTACTCTTGGAAGTAGAAAAATTACTTCCAAAGGAATGTGGTTCCACATTACAGTATAGGGTTTCTGACCCTACAATAATTCTTCATCAACAGAGGTTCCATTCAGACATTCCTGTTTTTCACCATGTTTTGTCCATCAAATATTTTTTTAAAAAAGGGCAGCTACTTTTTCCATAATAACAACAGCAACCATATCCCAAGTAAACCCAGTGTAGTACCAGGATGCAGCCAGAGCAGTAATAAGTAATAATACAGATTACGGAGGGAGTATCCCCCTATGCTAAAGCTAATTATTGATTGCCAGATCCTAAATTGCATATAAGTTTGAAATAGTGCTCATGCAGTTGCTATATTAATGGGCTCAAGGTATATATTATTTCATTGCAAAACTTTCCACATCATATTTCCCATAACTGACTCCAATGCAAGCCCTAATATATGCAGAATTGGGTCCATTGTAAGTTCCAGGTGTATGTGACCAGAAAATGAGATCTCTTCTTTGATACAAATTAAAGTTAAGAGCTTTGATTTATTTCTTCTTTATCTTCCATTCCATACTTATTAATGCATAATGACCCCCACCAAGAAAAAGCAAGAGTAACAATGATTGAGATTTATATCCTTCTATTCAGAAGTTCAAGGTAGCATATATAAATGCAGTCTTCTAATGTTTTCCTTACACAACAACCAAGAGGGAGAGGACACTAAAAGATAATGATTAGGCCCAAGACACTCCATGAACCTTCATGGCTAAAGGTAGACTTCAGTCTAGTTCCAATCCAGGCTATTAATCACTATACTGCATGGACCAAAGGAAGTGGATTTTTTGGGCACCCAAAATCCTATATCCAGTCCTGCAGGACATTGTATGGTATACTTCTTCTTCAGCCCAAGGCCTACAGGCTACTTTAGTTCTTAATAATAATTATAAGTACAAGTGTACATTTCTTGACTATGTACTCCCAAGAAAATATAGTCAAGACACAACCGTCCCAGAAACCCTGAGAGTCAGATGGCATGAGGACAAGGTCCCAGATGTATTTTGCATTTCAGGTTCCAATTGTTATTTCCCGCAATTAGTATTGGCACATCCTGTTGTCATGCCTTTGGCTCCAAGGAAGCATTAAAGGTGACATAGATCAATGCTACTGCCAAACATAATTTTCCCATCAGGGATACTATTCTGAAGCCATGGGGCTTGAAATTTGTTTTCCTATCTCCTTATTTATAATGATTGATGCTCATCACCAAATGATAGAAATAATTACTCTGAAGCCCAATATTAGATATTAGATCAGATTAAAGCTCTGTAGCTGTTAATGTAGACCCGTTGAAGGAATAAAAAGCAGTGAGGTTTCAATCCCTGTATGTTTAACGTAGCTTATTTATAACTCAGATTGTCAAATGTCAAACTAAACACAGCTCGTTTTTCTACTTCTTTCTGACAATTTAATTTAGAGTACTATTACAGGACATGCAAAGACATATTGATTCTGCTGTTAAAATTTCTATCAGTGGGTTTTACTAACACAACAGGCCATGGTCCAGAGAGATATTATTAAAGTCCAGGTGCATACAGTGAATTTTTTAAATACCCTCTTGTTTCCATACAAGAAACAAATATCCAAGTTTCTTGTATGGAAACTAATATCCAACAAAACAGCCACAGAAACAGTTTCTAAGCTATCATCATGCTGTGTTCCAGATTTAAATCCTCC
>JANHZU010003592.1:0-11888 GCA_032468055.1 Acrochordus granulatus
ACCTGATTGCTCTTTGGAGGGACAGATATTGAAGCTGAAGCTCAAGTACTTTGGCCACATAATGCGCAGGGAGGACTTCTTAGAAAAGACTGTGATGCTGGGAAGGATTGAAGGGAAGAGGAGAAGGGGATGGCAGAGGATGAGATGGATAAACAGCACAGTCAGTGTGATAGGCGTGGGCTTGGGAAGACTCCGGGAGGCAGTAAAAGACAGGGGGGCCTGGCGTAATGCAGTCCATGGGGTCACGAAGAGTCGAACACAACTGCGCGACTGAACAACAACAAAGCGAGGACTGCATATATTGAATTTAGTGGGACTCCCTCCTAATTAAATAGGTGGTCAAGCAACAAAATTGCTCAAATCACAAAATGGCATTCCATTTTTTGAAATTGTTTCTCGTATTACTCCTTCAGTTTCACAATTTAACCAAAATACCTATTTATATTTAAGCAATGCAGCAAGTATTCTAGGAATTGAGAGCTATGCTGATGTAAAATGTCTGCCTGTTGTTCCCTTGGATGATCATAGTAGTACATTTAGAAAATTTAAAATATTTCATCAACCATCTTAAGCCTTACACTTGTCACCTTTTCTTAACCTCTTACTGCTTAACAGTTTTTCCAGCCCCTATATTAGGGCTGCAAATTTTGTTTTTATTTTAATCAATGATTTCCCAACTAACTGGGATCATGGAATTTATTGATTGAACAAAGTTAAAGAACTGCCTATCTACCAAAAGGATCCCCTAGAACTGGGATAAAGTTGGGTAGCCTAAGGAATTAATAAAGAAATGATGATGGATGAATGGATGGATGGTTTGATAGATGGAGATAAACAGACAGACAGATGAAATTATGTTTAAGGGATAGGAGGAGAGAGAAAGATTGAATGTGAGTACATGGCAATATCAAGAAAGATAAACAGAGCTTATACAGCTTATTAAGGATGAAGACTATGCTTCCAAGACGGATGGTCCTATATGATTATAAATGAAGTCCATGCAAGTGATCTCTATTATTCTGTGATGAAGATGTTTTGTGAACATTGTCTTCCTGTTCATGCCATTACCATTAGCAGAATTCCATGAAGGTACTTCAGACTCTTAGGTACATTTATTTTTTCTGATGTACTGAGTTGTCTTTATCCTTCCATATTGTTTGTTTCCCTGTCTTAGCCTTTAAGTTCTTTGAACAGTTGAGATTGGACCAGTTTTGCAGACTGATCCAAATAAATACCTGTTCTCTAAGAACAATCATATGGGATTTGTTGCAGTTATCCTTATTACATTCTAAAATAAACCTTTCCCTTTTTGCACTCCTCTTAAAAATAAAATACATTCCTCATACAGGTAGTCCTCATTTCATAATCATTCATTCAGCTATTGTTCATATATTCAATTGTGCTGAACGAGTGGTAGTTACAGCCATTAATCATAGTTGTGGCTATCGCAGCATCCCTACAGTCACATAATCAAGATTTGGTTATTCAGCAATCAAACAACAAGCAAAATCAATGGGGAAGTCAGCAGGAAGTCATAAGACATACTCCTAGACATCCTCACTTAATGACCTGAGCGGTCTTTGCTTCAAGACTGTATCTGGGATTGCTGGGACCATTAGAACTGCTATTGCTAAGTGGCACGGTCAAGTGACATCACACTTACTGACTGTGCTACCTAGTGATGGCATTTCCAGTCCCAGTTGTGGATATTAAGTGAGGACTACATGTACTCATAACTGAGTTTTATTGAAGACAGTTTCTCATTCAGCTTGAAAAAAATTGTTAGGAGAATATTCATGAGGGGTCAAAGAGATCTCATAAACAGTCTTTTTTCATTGCTTCTTCTTTTTTTAAATTGTGTGGATCCATGTTTGTTGCGCTGTATCCCTGAAATGCCTGGTTCCTTTCAGATGCATAACAGTTAACAATAATCTTGTTTTGGAAAATATTGGTTCAGTTTCCCATATTCATAAATATTAAGTGAATGAGTATACATGCTTAGCTAGTCAACTGCACAAAATTTGTTTTGTGAAAATAAAAATGGGGAAAGCTCACATGCATTGCTCTGAATTCATCAGGGGAATAACAAATGTAAGTAATAATGAATATTGAAATACTGAAAATAACCATATACTTCTTAATAAATCTGATAAATAAATGATAATATTACACAAGTAAGGCTTGCTGCATTTTTCTAGCCAATCACTCAACAATAGTATGATGAAAGCATTATACATTTCCCTAGTAGTACTGTTTTAGATGTTATCACCAATTGGATCAAGTACATGATATATCTCTGTCATTTATATTGGATATTGCAAATTCAATGACACCAACTCTTCAGTACCTCATAACATCTTAACCTAAGGGAGTAGGAGGGGCATTGATAGAAAGTTAAGGATGGTTTCTGTGTGTCTTTTTTAGTTTCTCACTCTGTCTGCTCTTTAACTAAGAGATTGTTAATTTGAGGTTACTTCTTTATGCCAGACTTCTCAGGCACATGTGTTCAAACATGTGTTCTAGGACTTTTTTCAGGGAAGGACATTGCTAGCTAGATGCTAAGCGTTGCTTATCCTTATATATATTCCCTGTAAATAAATCTGTTATAGCTACGAAACCTGCTTCATTAATCATTGCACAGATTCCTGCTCTCAGGAGCACTCTCTTTCACATACATACATTCAAATGGCTTCAACCTTGCAACAATTTAAAGTCTGCTGGCAGGGGAATGGGATTTCAGGATGCAAGATGGCATAACCCAGCTGAACAAGGAATAAGTATGCCATGCTATTCAAAGCACAGAATAAGTATGCCATGCCATTTAGATGCCTGCTACAACTTAAAAGCAGTCTGTAATACACAACACATTTCAGGAGAATCACTTTTTGCAACTCACCCATCCCTAAATAGCAGCTAAGGATGTTAATAAAAGCTGCCCTTTCAGTTGTAATTCATGATGATGCATCAAACAGAAGGCTCTTCCAGACTAAAAGGCACTCCCAAAATACAAATAATCTCATGTCAACCTCTCTTTGACATCTCCTGATACAATAACCAAAGACATTCAACTGCAACAAATTTCAATATATCCTTGTGTCAGCACTACATCTGTGGATGGAGACCTGCCATTTCAAGGGATCAGGCATGTCAATGTATCCCTGTCTTATGCTGGAAAGGGCAGTCTGTGGATCGGAGGGAACTCTTAGCTTGCTTCCCTGCACAGCAGCAGGGCATGATTAAGCGCAGCAGGACAAATGAAGAACTGCCAATACACCAGCGTTAGTTCTGAAGGTAACAGAAGACTGCCACTATAGCAAGCAGAGAAGGATGGAGAAATACAACCAATTCAGTCCTTTATTTTTTGTATAGTTTTGTGTGGAGCAGAAAGGGCTAAGATAAAGCAGTTAGGTACTAGCCAGCAAGCAAGCAGTGTCTGGTTGACAGTTCTGCCTAATCCATTGTTGAACACAGAGGTCTATTGTTCATTGTTTGGGGTTGTTCCCAAGCTCTACAGACTTGCAGATATGGGAACATGTTTATGCTCATAGTGTCCTGATGTCTAAATAGATCGAATAAAAGCAAAACAGCCCAAATCAATCTCAAGCATTTTCCAAATGATTCAGAACATTCAGAGATGAAAAGGCTGAATTGCCCCTGATTTCACCCCATTTCCTTGTCCATCTTTATTTCCCATTTACCTTTGTTACTTTAGGATCCTAATCCCAGTCTCATTTGAAATATAAGCCTTTAGAAAAGATGAGTTGAAGCATAGATAGACAACTCATCCATTAATAGGTCCTCATTTCTGTTTGGAATGCTAGGCTGCTGTCAAACATGATTGACTGCTTCTGGCAGGCACCTACAGAAAGCATGAAAGTAGCATAAATCTTTGAAAGTCTCAGTAACATTTTAACTTCTTTATCTGCAACGAGAGAGAGAGAGTTTTAGGCATGGCGTTTGGTTGCTTGGGAAACATTTAACACACCCCTCTGGTGAATACACACAGCAAGGTGTGGACATAATATGCCTCAATGGTTTCTGTGTGGAGGGGACTAGGAGAATATTATCTCAAGTCATTTTCACTTCTTCTTATGCAAATGTCTCCAAGGATATTGCATACACATGCACACTCACACACACTTTATTAGAGCAATTGAATATCATTGTTGCTTTTTTTATAAGAAAAGCTTTTACCTCTCCCACACAGAGATAGCAAGAGCTTTAAATAATGCATTCTTACAGCAATGTATGTGTAGGAGAAAGTGTCAGGAATGGTTGGCCAGGGAGGAGAATGAAATGTGGGACTCAAATGTCACACCTGAAATTGGTTGTGAAATGATCCAGAGCTTCCAAAGTAGGATATGTAGCTGGGGAAATAAACATCACCCAACCAGACACATCCACCTAGAAACTGGAGGCAGACAAAATATATCTATCTTCCTTTCCAATACTCACATGTGCACACACACACACAGAGAGAAACAGAGAAGGATTACAAAGCAGGTCAAATGTAACATTCATCCTATCTTGCCAAAAAAAATTTCCTTATATCTTGTTGCATCCAAGCTAGTAGTGGGACAGAAAAAATCTATCATTGAACAATAGGAACTGTCACCTTCCTCAATTCCCTTTCAAATTTTTTTGAAATGGCTCCTAGTCTCCAGTCCTGGCCTTAAATAGATTTCTTCACCCTTGTGATCACAACAACTTTCTGATATTTTGGATTGTAACTCCCATCATGTTCTAGCCATTGGCATCCTGCAGGAGCATGCTGTTCCAAAGAGAAGGAGCTGCCACTGAGATTATTTCAGCCACCCATTTTATCTCAGGATGAGTATAAAGAGCATTTTCTCCTTGCTAGAAAGTGTAGTGTTGATACATTCTACTTAAAAAAGATGATCCTCCAAATAAAAGCCCTACCCATGAAAAACTTCATAGGTAATCACCAGTATCTTTTGAACACAGAATTCTATGGGTAACCAATGAAACTCCCTCAAAAATATGTTATTTTCATGATTTATTAATGGGAATTGACAAGCAGGAAGCCAGATTCTGAACCAGATTCCAAGTTCTCTGACATTAAGCAAATTTCAGTAGTGTGACAGATGGTAAGTGTATCAGTCACTGTCTTTAGCATCTCCTGGTCCAGGGGTGTAATCTTAGCAATAGGGAAGCTATCAGGTTGGGAAAGACTATAGTATTCCTTGAAGTGGTCAGGACTATGGAATAACAAACAATAACTCCTCCTCCTCTTCCTCAAAAATATCCATGACAATTTCTTTTAAAAAGAAAAAAAATTCAGTCGTCTCTTACAATATACAGTAAATGTAATGCATAAGCATATATGCGACAACATAGTTCATTGTTGTCTAGAGCAGGATTTTCTAAAGAAAGTCTTAGAATTAGCATAATTAGAATTCAGCCTATTTCAACATTGGCCTTGGTAGCAGAAAGAGCTGAAAACCTACTGTCACAAAGAAATGTGGAAGGAAAAGATAGTATGACCTTTAAAATATTTTTCACTTAAAAGCTTATATTCTCCAGAAACTTTCGTCCAAAAGTCTTCTAATGATGGATGTATATTTTTTTCAATTGTGAAATCATGTCTTGGAAGAAATATCTCCCACTATTTCCTCTGCATTCAAAGAAAGAATACATGTTTAACTAGTGAAACAGAATGGCTCAAAAACCTATTGAATTTTTTTTCTTGAAACCTGTGACCAGCCGATGTCCAT
Organism: Acrochordus granulatus; assembly: GCA_032468055.1. Lineage (NCBI taxonomy): Eukaryota > Metazoa > Chordata > Lepidosauria > Squamata > Acrochordidae > Acrochordus > Acrochordus granulatus. The sequence continues at coordinate 5,736 of JANHZU010003592.1, forward strand.
GAGACATAGTATGAAAAACTCTGATCTCAGAAATAAGGAAATTCTTCTAATCTTCATGGCAGATGCGGCAATTAGTCTTAGTAGAGAGTCAAAGAAAGCAGACGTTTGCAGTTATCTCATTTATTATTTGAGAATATTTGAATTTTGCTCCAAAACCCATAGTGTTCAAGCCAATATAATGTTTGGGATTCTTGATGAATGTTCACATCTTTCTTGGATAATATTTATTCTGATTTTTAAAGCATTTTGTATTTGGGATTGTTTATATTTGAAAGCCACTTAGAAGTTGTTTTACAAAGAAATGCAGGTTATATATTTTTCAGCCAATAGATATGATATATAAGATATATTTATCTTTTGTCCCCAAATATCCAGAAATGTCATATCTCATGGGGGGGATCAAAGGATTATTGTATGACTTCTGCAGAACCAAACATACTTAGGAATGAGAAAATACAATATGTCAGATTCCAATTTGATCAGTTTTTTATCTCTACATTTAACTTCTTCCTGATCTGCTGTGAATATATTTTGTAAAGACTTCAGGAAAAGTGATATCCATTTCTTCTTTAAAGATTTGTCTGTACTTTTTCGAATTCTGCACATGTTTAAAATACTTTTCCTACTTCAGAACAAAAAAGGAAAGTTTCAATTTTTCTTAGCAAGAGATATTCTTGTGCACATTTTGTGCACATAACATAAATGTTATGTTATACAGCATAACATTTGTTCCTTTTTTCTCTCAGCAACGTCACATTCTTAGAGAAATAAGGATTTCACTATATCATTAAGTTCCTGTAGAAGTCAAGTAACCTTTGCAGTAATGCCAACTGAATATGTCTTCCTATTCAGTTATTAACTAATATATTTATTTGCATCCCGCCTTCATTATTTTTATAAATAACTGAAGGCGGCAAACACACCTAATATTCCTTCCTCCTCCTGTTTTTGCCACAACATCAACCCTGTGAGGTGAGTTGGGCTAAGAGAGAGTGACTGTCCAAGGTCACCTAGCTGGCTTTCAGCCTAAGGTCGGTTAAGAACTTAGAGTCTCCCCATTTCTAGCCTGATGCCTTAACTACTAAATGCAACTGGCTCTGAGTTGAGCTTTACTCTCTCTGCTATATTGGATATATGACTGCCATTGACTAATGCACAATGAACTCAGCAGCTCTGAGCTCTTATTAATGCCAGCAGCTTTCTTATCGTCCACCCCACCTCCAACCCTGATTCCATTATATCTAGGGTCCAATTTCATCTAAGATTCCTGCCCCAGGTTGATTCCATTTGAGTCCTTCCAGTACTTCAAGTAAGTATGTTTTTTATCATTCCCAATGCCCACTTAGGCTTTTAAATGGAAGAGCCCAGGATCCTAAAATAGAATTTCAAGAGAACTTTCCAGTCCCTGCATTTTTGATTGTCCCAAGTACCTTTATATTAATGAATGTAATTCCCCTTTCACCATTCCTTTCCTTGATTCAAGACAAGAAAGCCATGCCCCAATGGAGGATGAATTTAGCCGCTGCACTCAAAGTATGCCTTGAACTCTGTTTCTTAGTTCAAAGAGCAGTGTTCCACCATCACCAAGCAGTGGCACTTTTAAATAGCTGGATATAATTGGGTTCAGTGAAGTTCAAAGCTGTTCTCCAGCTTTCCACATATCAAAGTCCATTGATTCTATAGCAGCAGAAGTGCATTGAAATGCAGGCAGGGTGCGATAAGAAACTTATGAACAAAGCGTCTGGATCAGACGCGTTTAGGTTTCTGGGTACTATACACATCTAGCTTTTAATGTGGTTCTCTGGTGAGGAATATTATTCCTTCCTCTAATTGGGATAAAAAACATTCTCCCTGCATCCCAGTGTTCTTCATGGCTAATACATTTGGAACACTTTCCCCCCACACACACTACCTTAATGTCAAGGCTTTCTCTGAAGATTGCTCATTCATTCTATTTATTTTCTTGGACATGATTTTATAAACTTTCCCTGAAGAGCTTGCGGCTATTAACTTTGCCGAACAGTAGCTCAAGTGAGAGTTGAAGGCAAATGGCCTAACGGAAAGTAATGGGCTGAAGCGTGTTCAGGGTATTCATCTGTTCCCAGTCTCATTTCAATAATTCTTCCTGAAGCATTGAAAGGAGGGGAAAACCCCACAAAAGCAAGGGTGGATGTTAAATCTGTGAGACAGGGACGTTCTCATAAATACACATGCTGAATCCTTAGGGCATCTCTACCACCATTTATGACACTGACATGGAAGAAATATCCCATAACAGAAGCATTAGCTCATGTAGTATATATGGCATCCCTTCTTGAAAATGCAGGTAGTGTGGATAAATATTACCGCCAGTTCTGCTATATTGACTGAGCTCCGCAGTTAAAGGAGCCTTATTTTAACAACCTATTTCAAATCTCTTCCCAGCTAAATGGTACTAATCTCATGCCATTATTAGCACCTTGGAAACATCTGTTTAGATGGTAATCCATGCAATAATATAGATTGTCCATTGGTAGAAGTAGCAAGGAGAGAAAGATAAGCCACCTATAAGTCATGTTGCATTTTTTTATCAATCAAATTGATCCACTTCCTCCAAATATGAAATTCTGGCCTGTACCCTCTGGGTAGTTTTGTGAGATAGATTAGAATCATATCCCAACAGTCCCAAGCTGCCCAGTGGGTTTCATGTCTGGCATTAGAATGTGAGTCTTCTTAGTCTTAGTATGACTTCCTGACCATTGATCTGTCTTAAATTAGCTTGACTAAAATCTGGAAAATGAGGGTTCATATTCTACCCCCACTGTGCAGTCATTAGGCAGTTTATTCTTCAGTCTATACTTGCACATGACCAAAATAGAGATGATTCACCTGTCTTGGCCTTCTTGGATGTTCAATATCATCAATGATGATATCCTTTTAGACTGGCTCCAGGGTTGGGAGTAGGGATCACTATATTATCATGTCTCTCTGTGCCAGGTTCCACTCAGTGCTGAGCTGGGAGAGGTTGAGTCCTAGGCCTCTGCAATCTGTATTGCCTCAAGACTTGGGTCTTTTGTCCCTCCTCTGCCCCCATAAGACTGATGGGAGAGATAATCTGATGATTACATTTATTTTAAACTGCCCAGAGTAATTCATAGTTAGATGAGCAGCAAATAAGCTTAATAAATAAATAAAATATCTGATTCCCATGGACATTGATGATCTCCCCCAATAGTTTCATGTAGATGTTAAACAGCCACAGAGAAAGTACCAACCATAAGGTACACAGCAAAGCAGTAGCCAGGGGTTAGATCTCTCACTCTGATCAACATTTGAGAATGGCCTTGGAGGAAGAAAGAGTACCAGGACGACGTAGTTCTCCCCACCCTCAATCCCTGAAGCCATTCTAGAAAAATGCCATGGTCAATGGTATTAAAAGCCACCAAGAGGTCAAGTAGAATGAGAACAGATGCACTATTCCCATCTCACTCCCACCAGAGATCATCAAAAAGCACAACCAATACAATTTCCATCCCATATCCAGGTCTTAATCCCAATTGAAAGGGGTACTATAATCCATTTCATCCAAGATCCTCTAAAGCTGCAGTGCAAGCACCTTCTCAAAACTTTCCCCAAGAAGGAGAGATTGGGGACAGGATATTTCTCCATCTGGGTGGAATGTAGTGGCAGCATGTTAAAAAGAGGTGAACCACAGCTGCTTTAATGGACTGAGGCACCACCCCATCCCTCAGAGTAGCATTTATCATTGTCAGCAACCACCCTCATCTTATCTCCCAGGGGACCTTAACCAACCAAGGACACACATCTGAAACACAGGTGGCTGAACTCACAATCCCTAGGATGCTCAGGAGCTACAGAGTCAAACTATTCTCAGATAACTGGGCAAAGACCTAAGTGGTCTATATACCAACATATACATCTCCACCCTGTTGAACAAAGCAATGCAGTATGCCCAGTAGAAGTTAGCCAAGTGACTGGAGGCTGTAAGTGTTTGGATGAGGAAGAAGACTCTTTGACTACATTCTACAAGATAGAGTCTTTTGACCCCCTGGCTCTGATGAAGTATCATCTCTGCTTCTTGACAGTTTCATGTTCCCAAACAAAGCCAATGCATTGTCTTGGAGTATTCCTAGACCTTCTTTTTTCCTTGATTGTTTGGCTGTTTGAATGTTTGTCTCCTTAGCAGTTCCTTGATCAGGGTGTTGTTTTCTGCTTGACTGATTGTCTGGTGTAATCCCTGTTTAATAAATAACATAAAAATATACTAGAGCTCTAAATATCAATACAATGCTTACTATTAAAACCAGGAGCATCAAAATAAATAAGATTCTTTGGTTAAGAAAGTTAAATATTTCTGCACAGAGAGGCATCTTTCCCTATAATAAAATCACATAACTTCAAACTCCTTCAAATTCATTGTCAAATAACAAATGGGATGTGTACTGAAAAAAGTCCTTTACTCAAGAGATATTTTGACTTCTACTAAGAAACCATTTAAATAATATACAGTACATGTATTCTAAACACTTGTTTAAATACATTTATTTTCTGCACATTCTTAGAACTGAATAATTTGGCAGGGTGGGAGAGAAACATGCTATTTTTTCAACTATAAAAAGGACTTTTGAAAATATTAGAGAGAAATAACTGACAATCAATATTTTAATAAAAATCAAGCAGTACCTTTAGAATTTTTTAAATGTGCCATACTGGATGGATCAGCTAGGCAGTCCTTTGTATATTTTTATGAAAATAATGATATGCTACTGAGAGGAAATTAAAATGGATAAGTAATTTTCAAGGTATAGTAATTAATTCCTTGTTACACTCTCTTTTGTGAGGTCAGATAAAGCCTGCTAGATGAATAATTTAGGTTACTGATTTCAACAATTATTTTTTCTTTTTAGAACTTCATAATTTCAATATTTTTAGATTCTACAGACATCTAAGAGTATATCCAAAAATTGTGCATCTATTAGATCTAAATGATACTTTGGGCCAGAGGAGTAGTAGTTTGATTTAAATCTGGTAGATTAGGATTGAAGTCTCTCTTCCAATATACAGTCATTAGATACCAACAGAAGATAATATTTGTAGCTTGGTGTTGGACTGTGGAGACCTTGGTGCTCTCTGAGCTTGGTTGTTTTCTTGCAAAAATTTCATGACCCAATCAGGTAACATTATCAGTGCTGGAAAGGAGTGGGGTTTGCTCTCTATTTAAAGATTTAATTTATTATTTAATAAAAATTTATTTACTTAGTAATGAAACGTCTGCAAGAAAACAACCAAACTCAGAGAGCACAAAGGACCTAACAGTCATTAGATGGTTTGTCTTCCAGCTTTGATTTTCCATTTTGCACTTAAAAGGGTCCATATGATCAAATGCAAGATTTCTATGTAAATGATGCTTTTCAAAATGCATACTGTATTCAGTGGTGCACCAATGTGTCTATATCTCCAATGTGAGAATCATTACAAAAACAGAGAACTGTCAGTTTACATGGCATACATTCCTTAACTGAACATGTCAAAATTATTTCCATGAACATGTTATTTAGTTGTTCAGTTGCACAGTCATAGCCAACTCTTTGCAACTCCATAGACTGCAGCACATCAGGCCTCCCTGTCCTGTCTCCTGGAGTCCACCCAAGCTCACGCCCATCACACTAACCATTACAGAAAAAAATGAGCCCTTTTGCTTGCAGAATGGGAAGGAAGAACTATATCATTTATTTTAACCAATTTTTCTTTAAGATTTTCAGAGAGAAAACATTTCTACTACTGCACTTGTTACGATATGGCTATTAACCTATCAGCAAAAATTAGCGTGTTCCAATAGGCAACATATGAATAAGCATATTGTAAGACAGAAAAAGTGTCAAATTTTAAAATAATAGCTTTAACTTAAATGGGAATCAAATTTAATCAAGCTCAATTAATTGGGAATAGCACAACTGAGGAAGTTTTGGTTTGATCTGCTGCCTAGGTTCAAAGCCCCCAGTGAGGCACCACCTTGATGTGGTTGGGGAGCTTTTGTGTTCTGAAGAAGATGAGAGCTCTGCCAGAGGTTCAACCGTATTGGACAGGTCTCATCAGAGGAGCCAGACGAAGAGTGTCTCCCCCCTATAAAAATATGAGAAGTAAATTACAGAA
>JANHZU010003592.1:37381-54150 GCA_032468055.1 Acrochordus granulatus
TATTTGAGCTTCAGCTTCAGTATCTGTCCTTCCAATGAACAGTCAGGGTTGATTTCCTGTAGGATTGACTGGTTTGAAATCCTTGCAGTCCAAGGGACTCTCAAGAGTTTTCTCCAGCACCACAATTCAAAGGCATCAGTTCTTCAGCTGTCAGCCTTCCTTATGGTCCAACTCTCATAGCCGGACATTACTAAAGGCTATGTTTAAAACAACATAAAGAGATTGTTAGAAAATGAAATTGAAATAAAATCAGTAAGTCAGTACCATAATAAGTAATAATCCTCTATTTGATTTTTCTGTAATATTCTATCAATCTGGAGAAGTCAGCTGGCATTAAATTCTAGCCTAACAGCAGGAACAGAGAAAGCACAAATCTGTCTCTGACATGATAAATACTGATTTTGATTGGCTTCAGAAAGTCTGAGATCTGGACAATACATTTATAGTTAAAGGGAAACAAACTCCAGGAATGTTCTTAGATATGACCAGGCATAGCCCAGGCACAGGGGGACAAGGGGCATAATACTGTCTCTTTGGATTATCTGCACACTTCACTTGCCTCAGAATGAAGACAGCCCACTAACTATCCACTGAGGACATACATGCATGATGACATTCAGAATGTACCAGCCCTCTATAAAGACAAACTCTGTGTGCATCAAAAGGGGCATTTTCCAACTTCTGCCTACACAAGGAGTACTGTGTGATCTTCCTGATGTACTTTATTTCATCATAGGCAATTAGCCACTCTTCACTCTGGCAGGAGTAGCATCTTCTCTGTGCTTGCTCTCCTCTATAGACATTTAATCTCAGGATGCTGGGTTGCCTGACTCATTGTGAGAGTGAGTGAATGAATCATTCATTCATTCTTTTACAAATTTATTGACGGCCCCATGAACTTCACCAGAATTAGCAAAACTTTTACCAGTTTCCCCTTTGGGTCTAAGGTACATAAAGAAATGCAAAAATATGCTCCCATTCCAATCGGTGGGCTGGACAAGAAGATGTAATTGTCAGGGGAGTCAGCAGATTGGATCTCATACCAAAGATCTATCAATGGAAACACAAAACACACGTCCCCAGAGACTCACTCAAGGAAAAGAAAAATAGGAGTATGTATCAGTCAGAATGGTAATTGCCATTCAGGCTTAATATTTGCTCAGCAAGGTTTGAAACCTGAAGAACAAAACTGAGATCTGGACAGGGATTTCAGCCAGTTTCTGCATAGGAGACAAGCAGCTTAAGGCTGCCATTGGAAAAGAATTATCTGTTACTCTGTTTAAAGCAATCTAATGGGCCATTTCAAACAGTTATTTTTGTACAACACTGAAGGGGAAAATACACGAGCTCTTCACATATCAAGTGTATGTTTTCATTCCTTCTCCTTTGTAAAATATCTGCAACCAATAACCAAGGAGATTTATGCTCCTCTTAAGGAGAAAAGTGTGTAACTAGTTTACTCCTGACTCAGTGCTTGAGTCAAACAAGTCCTTCCTTTGAAAGCATCCTCCTTGTTCTTAAGCTGTATTAAGAAAGCATGGAAAAGAAGACACCGAAAGACAGTCTGACACAGCTACAAAAAGGATGGTAGGGAGCAAAAGGAGGATGGGGTGTGAGCTGTAAGAACAGAGGCAAGAACAAGAAGTAAGCCTAGAGTCAAAAGTATGAGTTGGAATGAATTATGTTATTGATTCATATTTTGGGGAAAGGTTGTTAGGGCACTGAAGTAATTTAAGTTCTGTTCTTTGTCTCTTGGGCATTCCTGGTTGCTATTGGTTGTCATTTTAGATTGCTTCCTTAAGAGATTTAACAGCACAATAGTGGCCTACTCTTAAGAGAATGCTCCACATAAAAAAAGGTTAATATAATCTCCTGAAGCATGTTCTTGTATTGAGGGATCAATCTACTTCTTTATAGCATTGTTTACAGAGTAGATAAATGCAAACACACTTTAAAGCCACACAGAGACCCTCCTCCATGCACAGAGACATTTTGAAAGGTCCTTCACAGAGATACATTGATATTTTATACTTATATTGCACATACAAAAACATGAAAATTTATATTTTTGTACATATAACAGAAAAAGTAAATTGAAATAATTTTGGAAATAAAAGTGGAATTGAAATAATTTTGTTTTTTTTAAGTTCCTCTAAAATGATTTACAATTTCTAAACAGTTAACAAAATATATGATGATACTATTTTGTTTTCAGCCTTTGGTATGAAACTTAAGATGATCAAGGTTCTGAAGGAAGGATTTCTGCCTGATAAGATACAGCAGAGTGCATTAAACTATGTTATCTAATGGGATTCTAGAAGTGTGCCTTCTCTGTTGTGGCACCTACCCTCTGGAATGGAATCCCTCTCAATGACCTAAATGGCTCCCATCATGATGACATTCCAGAAGGCACTGAAAACTTAATTATTCTCCCGTACACTGAAAACTTAATTATTCTACCCGTACTTTTGGGTAGTACGATGGTGAGCTCCTGTAAGATTTGGTTTGGTTTAGTATGGTTTATCTTTCTCTAGATGCACTCCTCTTCATTCTTTCATTTTATTCTAGTTTTTTATAGCTTAAAGCACCCAGAGTCCCTGGGAATCGGGCATTTTTACATCTATGCATAAATAAACAAACAAGCCCCCTATTATCAGGCACATGCTGGAAACATAAAGCCAGTGTTCCCATCAAACTTTCTGATCAACCAATCAAGGCAATAGGCCAATAATATACAGATCAATGTAAATCCAATCCATTAGTATATTTAATATTCTTCTACCAGTGTTTTGTAATAAATTGTTATTTTTTTTAAAAAAAGTGTTGATTTCAATGGATTGAAAATTATATTGACAAGAAGATGCAAAGAAGAGAAAGAAAGAAGATCAAATTTAGCTCTAAGTCTTGAAAAAAATCTTAAAATAGACATACCTAACTTGTGCTCAGTCTGATAAAGTCTTCTTTTCTACACTGAAATAACTGTTCAAATGTCCCTTTGTTCTCTCTGAATGAAAATATTAGAGCTATCACTGAAATTGTGTCAGAATTGCCCTTGGACTTTCTTGTGGAATTGCTGTTATCATTTTCTCCCAGATCTATGGTTCCTGAATTCCATATTAGGGCCAATAAAATCCTCATCAACAAAACACTCTCCATGGTCCCTCAGAAATAGCCATTCCAATTTTAGTAAAGCTGAAGGCTTAAAGGGGTAAAGGATAATCCAAGCTGAGGATCATGCAGCTTTTGAGTGTCACAAAAACATTTATCCCTTGGATAATGAAAGTAAGTCGATGAGTTTTCCAGGCAATATTTTAAAAAATGGATTTTTCCCTTACCTCACCTAGCACTAAGCTTTCTGCAAAGAGAATAGTAGCCATAATGTGATCTTAACTTTTTGAAAAGGTAAAGGAATTATTACTTATAGCACTGGCTTGCACAGAGAGGAAGAGAACAATTTCTAGTAGTCTAGGAACGGTTCTTAAAATGCTGAGTCAATCTAGGAAAAAGAAAAGATGCTTGGTGATTATTTTTCTCCAATTTTCTTTCCCTTCCTAATGAGGATGCATGAGAATGAGTTGTATGAGAATCCTTACCCCACAGGTAGCAAAGCAAGAGTGTATGACCATTCAAGGCTTAAACTGTGTCATAATAGCAAGGAATCTATTTTTCCTTCTTTATTTTGATTATCCATGATTTTTTATCTTATATCATTTTCTTCACTGAGGATTAGTTGCTGACTGGCAAAAAGTGGCATGGGATGATTTCAGTGTCACTCCATTGTATTTTCTCCACCCAGGGTGGAGAATCATGTTTACAGATTCCATACACAGAAAGTTACAATAAACATATTTTCAGAAATATATTTTAGAAATGTGCTTATTATGAAACAAAAAGAAGTTACCTGTTGTTCTTTTTAATTATGACCCTTAGAATAAGCGAGATAGAAATGCTGTCCATTAATATGCAATGAGAGCAGAAATTACATCATGTAGCAGTCAAATTACACTACAGAATAGAGAGTTTTTCAGCTACTATACTTGACAACTCCATAACATCAAGAGCCAAATGTGCATCCTTGATCAGATTGAAATTAATCCATCACACCTCTTATCCCTTAGTGCTTTGCTTAGATTAATTGACTGATTGATTATATGCCATTAGGTCAATGTCAACCCACTACAGCCATATAGATCAATTTTCTCTATGATGACCTGTCTCTAATTCTGGTCCTTCAAGTCTTCCAGTGGTGCACCTATCATATTTGTAATTGAGTCCATCCATATGCTACTGGTCTTATTCTCTTTCCTTCCATCTTTCCTAACATTAGAGCCTTCTCCAGAAAGTTAAGTCTTTACATCATGTGTCCAAAGAAGGATAATTTGAGCTTGATCATTTGTAACTTCAGTGAGATTTCTGCATTTATTTATTCAATGATCCATTTGTTTGTTTTCTTGGTTGTCCATATTACTCTCAGGACTCTTCTCCAATACCAGAATTCAAATGTATCCTTCCTCTCTCTAACCAGCTTCCAAACTTTGTTTCCATAAATTGTCACAGAGAATATCATTGCCGACACTATTCTGATCTTTGTACTGTAGGTATAGACACATCATGGTATCTGAATATCTTTTCCAAGGCCTTCATGGCTACTCTATCATATTCTAGCCTGTGGTGTATATCTTGACTGCTTATTCCTATATATAGTTGGTCCTTAGAGGCAGAAGCTATCAACATTTCAGTGTCTTCACTGTCAGTTCTCTGGCTGGTTGCTTTATCTGTTGTCCTTAATTTCATCTTCATATTTAATCTTAGTCCCATTTTTTCAATGTGCCTCTTGAATTTGATTGCCAGGTTTTTCAGTTCCTATCAGAGCAGTGACATCAGCATAGCTCAGATTATAGATGTTTCTTCTTCTGGTGCAATTTCCCTGATTCAACAGATTGGAGCCAGTCTATTTTGCTCTGTTCTGTCTGTCTGAAATACCATGGCTTCCTGATCAATAGACATGTTTTGCGAAGGGCAAATGAGATGTTCACAGATTACCATTTCTCTAAGCACAATTTGATATGATTGACACAACTGAAGGCTTTTCTATAATCAATGATTTTTTATAATCTTTGATTTTCTCAATTATTCAGTATATGTCAGTAATAATATTTCACCTTTTTCACCCTTTTCTAAAACCACTCTGAGCATAACATTTCCTTTTCCACGTACTGCATTGTACAGTCTAAACTGCACTGAAAAATCCTAAGATTATTTTGCTCGTATGTGAAATTCACCTCTTCCAAACTTTTGACCACAAAATTAGAAGTCTCATTCTTCTAATTTGCTGGCCTATTTTAGTTACTTCACTGATTCTTCCTCATTTGTCAAGTTTCTATGGGCATTCCATCATATAAGGAAATGATGGAATGCCCATAAAAACTTGACAAATGAGGAAGAATCAGTAAACTTCTGACTTGGTAATGATTGGATTGCTGATCGAGCTACACCTTCTAATACTATAAATTCTTGTAAGTAGGGAATATTTTCACAGGTATATTGTATGATGGCTTCTGAAGGAAGAAATGGTGGACTGAAGATGGGTCTACAAAAAGCAGAGCCAATGACTATAGCGGAATGAAGAACCAGCAAACAGATCAGCTCTTCAAAATTTTTCTGGACAAGGGCTGGGAGAGATTTGAGATTGCCCACAAGTGCTTCAGATAGTTGCTCTTCACAAGGAGACTGCAAGGCAGCAGACTCTGGTGGGTTTAGATCTCTGGGAGTTGAAATAATAGCCATCTTGATTAAACTGCAGTCCGGTCTTTGAAAGGACACTAAGTTCACATACTTCCTTTTATAAACACTTTTGTAAATTGCTTGTTAACTGTTTTTCAGCTATTATAAACCTTTGAACAGAAGAGAATATATGTAACACAAGACTGAACTGTGGATTCCTTGGTAGTCTCTGAGCTTGGCTGTTTGCTTTGGATCAACAAATTTGACAGCACTGAGCGGCTTTCCTCCAATCCTTAGTGAAAGAAATGTGTAACTATACATTTAAGAATTTTTGGAAAAAAAACTGGAATAAACAGCAAAAGGGTGATTAAAATTTTCACTCCAGAAAGTTACAATAAACATATTTTCAGAAATATGTTTATTTTAGATATGTGCTTATTATGAAGCCAAAAGAAGAAGTTACCTTTTGTTCTTTTTAATTGTGACACTTAGAATAAGCGAGATAGAAATGCTGGCCATTAATATGCAATGAGAGCTGAAATTACATCATGTAGCAGCCAAATTACACTACAGAATAGAGGATTTTTCAGCTACTGTACTTGACAACTCCATAACATCAAGAACCAAAAATATTTTTTAAAAAAATCACACTCTGCTCTATCTGGATGCGACTCCTCAGGATTTAGCCTGACATGTTCCAAATAGATGGCATGAAAGAGACGTCTCACTTTGTTCTGCTGGTTACCATTCTTTTCTCCCCGTCCTGCCTTCCTTCTGAGAAATATCAGCAAAAAACATATGCTTCTGACAGAGTGAATTTATGATCTTCTCCAATCATCTGGGCTGTTTGCAAAACTTCAGTAGGTGGCAGCGTTTAGTTGATAAATGTTCTGTTATCTAGGTAGACTCACTTAGTATAACTGTTGCAGGATTAAGCTACAGAACTTGGGACCTTCTTTGCCAGGACAGAAAAATGTTGCCATCATCCTGACATTTGCTTATCAGGACTGACAACAGCATTCTTTGCATTATAGAGGGCAAATCTTTCTTCATTTCATTGCATCTGTGGGGGTGGAGTGTTAGCAGAATAGATGGAGGCAAAGAAGACATGAACTTGATGTTTATGTTTGAAATCTAAAGGTATGTATTTTTAAGGTGCATCTGGGAAATGAATAGCCCAGGGAAATAATTGATGGATTTGCTCTACCCTTTACAGAATATCAACAGTAGAAACAATTGATGCGTCTTCAGAACCTTCATCTAACTTCTCTTAGGCAATCATAATAGAAATCATAGGGTTGACCTGGCATTCAAAGCAACAATACTGGGCCACAGTCTTCTGTCCTGTGACATGACTATAGAGCATGGATTTTCCTGAACTCTAATTTTGTCAACCTGACCTTACTTGAATCTCTATAAGCTTATTTGGAGAAGGGAAAATTGGCTTGGCATTTTTGTATTTCTCCTATAGCAACAATAGGTTCTTCTCACCCACCTCCATACAACCCCAAAATGCTATGTCTGGAATCTTATTTCCAGTGTTATTCATGACAGATGTCCTCAAACTACAACTCCTCAATGTTTTTTACATAAAGCCTCCAGTTACTGTAGTTTTTAACTGTGGTGGCTTGCAGCTAAAATTAAAACAGGAATTTTACTGAGGGCTTCTATCTGAGTTTAAAACTGGCCTGTGAGATGGTCATCTTTGTAGAATTTCAACAATTTCAATTAATTTAACAAATGCTTGTTATTGACTCAAGAAATATTGGTCTTTTGAAGGCAAGTATTCCAGGGCTGCAAAGAGATAGCACTATAAAGTGGGAGGGGACGGTATTTTCATTTGGGAATTTATAATAAATGTGTAGAGGCAGTAGTATGGTAATTGTAGCTGTTCTATCATATAAGGATTCTGAAAAGATGTATAATTACAGAACATGGAGACAATGCAAGACAGTAGACCAATCATTATTGAGAAATGTCTTAATCTCTTTAGAGCTATTTGTTTATCAACTTGCATCAAAGGTTTGGCACAAAGAGCAAAAAAGAAGAAAAAGAAAGAAGAAAGTGAGCTAAAAGGGGAATAATCAACACTAGATCTAAGAATGAACTAGTTTAAATGGCAGATGACATAAGTTTGGTGGTGTTTAAACATCCACAATTTAATGAATATGGTGCAATATTCTTATCTGCTTGAATGTATTCTGAAAAGAACTGGTCCCCACAAATCTTGGTTTAATGAGAAAAGTTTCTGCCTGAGGTCATTCTGTATTTGCAAACTAATCTAACTACATATGAATTTGTATTTTCTTCAAAAGATTAAGTTATACATGATGAACTGAATATTCATATTAAGGATTTTCCATGTTGGCTTGGCTTGGGGGAAGCGAAACCAGCCTAAGATGTTTACAAACCATAAAATCATTCATTACAACTTGAATGTCTAAGGTTACAAAACAATACTTTATTTGTATTATTATCCCAGGAGAGGAGAACATGTCTTGCAGATAGAAACGGTAAGCAATTCAGATAAAAAAAATGAAATGTTAGATATATAGGTAGTGGTAGTGATAACTATATACTGCCAGCAAGCATTCCTAGTATGTGAGGATTTACACATTGGTTGAATTCACATATAATAATAATGCCATGTGTAGTTGCATGTAGTTGTAGTTACAGTTTGTTGAACAAGAAATATAATTCTATTGTACAGATAATACAATGCCATAAATCATCATTTACAAACCACAGTGGCTGGACTCAAACATGCTAATCAACCATTAAACAATAACAAACAGAAAACATTTTGGGGCCAAGGTCACATTTTAGAAGGGACTGAGGGCTGCAGAGATACAGATGTGTTTTGGGCTATGCATTCACAGAAAACAATTTAGGAGAAATGCTTCAAAGCCTTGTGCAAGTATAGCACATATTTGTTACTATTAAAAGAATGTAACTTTAATAATGAAAGCCAGTTTGGCGTGGTGGCTAAGGCACTAGAATCTAGGAGAGTGTGACTTTTAGTCTCACCTTAGACATGAAGCCAGATGGGTGATGTTGGGCTAATCACTTTCTCCCAGCCCTAGGAAGGAGGCCAGGGCAAACCACTTCTAAAAACCTTGCCAAGATGACTGCAGGGACTTGTCCAGGCATCTCAGAGAATCAGACAGGATTGAACTGGAAAATCGCTTTAATAACAGAAAAGGGAAGATAGTTGGGTTTCAAGGAGTCCACTCAGTAGAGTTAATGTGCCTCTGATGGATCTGCACTTTTTTTTTGTGAGGAAGTCACCCTATAAAATATCTGAATTACAATAACTCAGATGCCTGGAATTTCCTGTATCTGTCTTTTGTTGCTCTATAATTGTCGTCCAGATTTTTGCAGTCCACTTAGAGAAGGCCAAGTCTCTGCATCTTTGCCATCAACTAAGTTTTTAATACGGTTCACACATAACTTAAGCTTATAAACTCCCCCATCATATCTCATGGCCGTGATATGTTTTTCTCCACACCAGGAAACATTTTAACGAAATTGTAATCTATTAAAACAAGGCAAATACAGTTACAGTTTGAAACTGGTTTCTTTCCATAGAAGATAAGCAGTAATCACAGTTTGCTCAGTTTAATTCCAATTGTTTACAGTTAAAACACTGCATTCCTTTAAAGCCTATATACTAACTGATTCCAAAGAAAATTGTGTTGCCAATGAAGCATCTGCTCAAGGTGTTGTCAAGAAATATAGCCCTATTAGCAGAAATAGAAATTGGACAGGTATCTATGTATATTCTCAATAATCCAGGTCATGTTTTGTAGCAAAATTGCAAAACAAACAAACAAACAACTTGCACACCACATTTTAAAAGGGCAGCTGGACTTTTTATTTTTGATGTTACAGAGAAACATTTCAACTCCAGTCCAGGATACTTCTTCAGACTCCTTTGTGTCCTCTGCTTTCTATTTCTTTCATATGAGACTGAAGAAGATTTCTGGATTGGAGTTGAAACGTTTCTCTGTAAACATCAGAGAAATAAAAATAAAAAGTCCAGTTGCTTTTTTAAAATATGGTGTGTAAGGTGTTTTTTTTTTACAATTTTGCTACAAGAAATGTAGCATATTTTCACCTAATGTTTTATGTTCAGCTCAAAGTACTGGTTTCACTCCTTTTGGTAGTCTGCCTAGATGAGTAAGGGCCAATAGGATGATTTCCAAATTTGGGTCATGCCAAAGAGGGATGTATCATCAGAAATATAAACTCACAACTGGCCAAGTATTGGCTCAATGGTCAAGTCAATATTTACAGATATTGGCAAGTATCTGGAAGTAATTCTCTTGAATCAATTGAGACAAGACAATTCTAGGTCCTCTGTACTCCAGGACGTGATTTTGCTCTTGGCAATTTCTGAACACCTGGCTTATTTTTCCAGGGCAGGCAGAGGTAGATTCTCCAATCAAATATCAAAAGTAATAAAAAGGCACAACTAAACATGAATGTTTGAACTTCTCAAAATGGTTATCTGGCTAGGCTCCTGAAGAAGTCCCAACCTGTTAATAGTATATACTGCAATATTTTGTTATAGAACCAAACTCTATTTTTTATATTCATACAACATTTATATTTTGTTTTATATCAGAAGAAAAACTATATGTGCATTCTCTCAAATAAAAAGTTGGTATCAAATTAAGTGAGAATTTAAATCGAAACACTTGATAAGAACCGTTACCTGTTATTTCTTCATTGCCATTGACAGATTTTTTTCTCTTTTACTCTCATGCAAGCAAAGTAATGTCTGTGAAATCAGACTGTCAGAATAGTTGGCAGTGAAATCTATATATATTTTTATAGATATAATGATCAAAGGATTTCACTGCCAAAAATCTTTAAACAATGGTACAATATAATATTAGGTGCTTTCTTCCAGTAGTTGTTTTTTATTGCATGTGTTTTAAATTACATAATTATTTAAATATCTCATTTAGTTGCTACTTTGCCATTGTTTTGTTTAACAGGCATCACGACAATCCAAAATCATACTATTTATTATTTTCTCTCTAAGATGTTTGCAAATGCCTGAGCCCTGGAGGTGAAACTCCTCAAAGGACTTCAAGGTTATGAATTGCAAAACTCTGCCTTTTGATTATTTCACAGCAAGTGAGAAAGAAGAGAGTAGTACACTGGATTAAAAAAAACTCAGTTGTACAGTTTAGCTAATAACAAAGAATTCTTTAACTCTATCTAAAAAGCAAATCGGCTTTTACATAAATAGAAGAAGGGAGGGAGGGAGGGAAGGAGGGAAGGAAGGAAGGAAGGAAGGAAGGAAGGAAGGAAGGAAGGAAGGAAGGAAGGAAGGAAGGAAGGAAGGAAGGAAGGGGAATGAGGAGGAAGGGAGGAGAGAAGGCAGGCAGGCAAGCAGGCAACACCCAGGTCTCAGCTCTCCCTCTCCCCAAAACCGTGGAGGGGACTTTGCATCATTTGCTTCCAGCCCAACCAGCCTGACATGATTATGGTGGTCGATAAATCAAACTACAGTCAATCAATCAATCAATCAATCAATCAAATGGCTCAGCCTCAACGCAGCAAAGGTGCTGGGTACACCCAGGTGTGGAAGAAACCTGATGCCACTGTGAGTACACTTACAAGCAAATTACACCCACACGCCTGTGGTGAGCACAGGGCTGTGTCATTAGGGTGCTTGTGTGAATGCAGCGGCACTTTAGAATTTGGCTTCGAGAGTCGGTCCTTCGTGTGTTCATCCTATCCGGTCGTATATCCCCTCACTTCGCTGATTTTTTAAATACATTTCTGCCAGTAATCCTCAACTTACAACCACAAGTGGGAACAGAATTTCCATTGCCAAACAAGACAGGTGTAAAGTGAGTTGCTCCTCATTTTATGATCTTTTTCGCCATGGTTGTGAAGTGAATCACTGCAGTTGTTAAGTGAATCAGGTGGTCATTAAGTGAACCCAGCTTCCCCCATGGACTTTGCTGGTCAGAAGCCAGCTGAGAAGGTGACAAATGGCAATCACGTGGGATTAAGCCTCGGCTGCGTGGTTGTTTAGGCCCCGTTTGGATCTATTGTTCAAATCAAGCCTTGGCGCGGGAGGTTACTTTGTGGTTTCAGGCACAGTTCCGGACCCAGGTTAAGCATGCTGTGTGAACCTGGCTTTTGAGAGTTGACCCTGTGCATATTATATTATGTGATTCTGCATTCTACCCCCTAGCTTGGCTGATAGCTTTAGCGCATTTCTACCAGGGACCATACAGGTGGTCCTCAGCTTACAACAACAACTGGGAACATAATTTCCATCGTTAAGTGAGGCGGCTGTGAAGTGAGTTACACAAAATTTTACGGCCTTTTTCACCAGTTGTTAAGCAAATAAATGCAGTTGTTGAGTGAAACATGGTTGTTAAGCGAACCCGGCTTCCCCCATTGACTTTGCTTGTCAGGAGCTGGCCAGGAAGACCACAGATCGTAGTCCTGTGACTTCGGGACCCTGCAATCATTGTAAATGCATGCCAGTTGCGCCCAAATTTTGATCACATATTTGTGAGGCTGCCACAACAGTCATATAAGCATGAGGACCAATCGGAAGTCACTTTTTTCAGCATCGTTCCAGCTGCGAATGGTCGTTAAAAATGGTTGTAAGCTGAGGACTATCTGCATTGCAAACTAGACTGGGAAGCCAGAAAGGCCCCCTCCTGCAAGCTAGTTCTGCGCTGGGGACATCAAAACAAGAATACGTTCACGCAGTGGCGAACAGCTCCGGCGTTGCCGTCGTGCACCGAGCCGAGGCGGAGGCAAAGGCTCGCTCTGCAGCGCGTCCGAGGTGGGCGGAGTCCGACAGCCGGGATTCCCTCGCCGGCCATTCTCGAAGTTGGGCGGACTTCAATTCAGTTCGAGTTGCGGGGCTGAGAAACGCTGGCGCAGAGCCTCCTCCACACGGTTGCGTCAACCCGGCCCGTTCTCCGAGTCGACGCAACGAAGTGCGCAACCACCGAGGGCTTGCGCTGCTTCTCCACATGAACCGAAACAAGTCACCAACGGAGAAATCGCTGGTTGCTGAGGCTCCGCTCGGTACACATTATCCCTGGAACCCTGGACTTTCCACCCCTGGCCCGGCCTGCTCCCGGGGCCTGCGGCGGCCACCTTCGCTTCCCCTAAACGGGCCACCACCGGGACCCATGAGCTCTGCCAAGAGCCACGTGGCGGTGCAGAAAGGCCAGGTGGGCTTTTCCAAAGGCTCCCAGCGCCACGTCCCCTGGCGCCCAGGGACGCAGAGAAGCCCTTCTGTGTGTTCTCCTGAGGGCACAAGGCTGCCCCCGTCTTCCCCAGCTTGGTGCACCGCACCTCAGAGGGTGACCTCATTCCCAAAACATGACCTCCCGTTGACGGGACCGCAAGGTCTCCGCCCCGGGTTGCCCACAAATTCCCGGGGGTGTTGGCTTCCGCATTCCTGGCTTGCGCTTGGCACTCCCAGGCTGATCTGCCCGCCCAGGAAGAGCGCCATCCCGCCCAGCCTGCCGACTCTCGCTTCTTCGCTGCACGGTGGCACCTCCGGCCTCGCCGGCCTCTCCCTTGCAGCTCTTCCTCAGCAGCTCTCACGTTCCCTCGTTTCTCCGGCCACAAATCTGTCTTTGGAATCCACACAGGCCTCGTTCTGTCGAGCGCCAAGGCACGTAGGGCCCACATCTGCGGATGTCGTTGGCTGCTTCTCGACGCGGGTGGGCAGGGAACCCTCCCTCCTCTGCAAATCCTGGCCAGCGGGGCCCCTTTGCCCAGAGCCTCGGGCTAGGGACCGGAGCAGAGCGGAGCATCCCACTTCCTTTGCGGGAAAAATTCCCCACAGAAGCGACGCCGGTGGAACGCCGGACCACGCGCTCCTCCCTTGCACACGCTGGTTGGTCAAAACCCTCACGCCCGCCTCAGAAGTGTGTCTGCCGTAACGCAAGCCACCTCTTCACAAGAACAAGCTTCTGCTGTGGGCTGTAGCCTCGGCTGCACCACTCTGCCAATGCGCAGCCTGCTTCTCGCCCCCAGATTCGCGGGCGCATCTCAGTGCACATGGGAGTCCTTGCTGTCACCTGTGGGGGGGCCTTTGCACCTCAATGTTCCTTCTGGGAGTTGAAGTTTTAAAGTTGCCCAGATCGAGAAATGCTGTTCTCGACTCCAACTCTAAGCCGCTCTCGCAGTTTCAGAAGCACGGCGGTTTATGAAATAGCAGCTGGAGATACAGTAATTCAGCGGAAGATCCTCACGTGCCGATGGCTGACCGCCACATTGGTTCCCCGTGGAGGTGCCCTCGAACACAGTTCAGAAAATCCAATGCTGCACAACACAATGGCTGAAGCATGAACCAGGGACACATCTTCCTGCTTTTGAACAAGCAAGCCTGATTTTAACCGGACTTAAACCCACCCCTTCCATCTTGCCCAAGGACCTGTTTTTCGCCTCTCTTATGCCACAAGAGCCACTGCCTCGTGGGTCCTCCACTGACCCATGCAAAGAAAGAATCAATAAGCAACCTGTCTGCGGCCGCTTAAGTCACTCATTAATTCTGCAGCAGCTGAGCATGTGAACATGTTATGCTTATTGCTGAGATTAATGCAAACCATCTTTCCAAGGAAATAAAAGATGGAGGAGCACGGGGGTGACTGCAATCAGGATTTATGCACACAAAGAGACACACACAAATCCAAATGAACTTTGTTATGGTGTCCTTTGGGGTCCTAGAGAAGAAAAAGACTTTGGTCATCATGCTTTCAATAAGGCCACGCGTAATCAGGAATGGAGCCCAGCCTACCTTTCTCAAAAACAAGAAACAGACCTGGACAGAACATCTGAGGACATACCTGGAGTCTTAATCCTCAGATTGTATTTAGCAACTACTCTCCTGGGATCTTAATGTGGGTGCACCATGTGATGATCTAGCCTAACCCCTACTCAGGGAGGGAATCTGAATTCAAGCCTCCTCAGCACAGCCTGTATTGGAACATACCACGAAGGGGAACCCAACACCACTCTGGGCATGAGTTTCACTGTCCAGCTGCTGTCGCTCTGGAAGTTTCTCACCAGGTTTTCATTTAAATCTGTTATTCCATACCCTGCAATGTGAAAGACAGAAAACGATTCTTCTTTTGTGACATTCTTCACTGCTGCATGCATGATGCATCCCTGGTTTTGGAGCAATGCATGCATGCGCCTTGCTCTTTTACGAAGGGGCCATGGGCTTTGCACAGAGAAGGAACTGTCCAGATGTTTCTCAAACCTGGCAGGTCGAAGATGTGTGGATTTCAACTCCCAGAATTCCCCAGCGAGCATGCAGAAATACGGGACTGGGGTTTAAGGGGTTGATTTGATCCTTGCTCTCGCACCAGCTTTTGAGTGTAAATCTGGGGTCTGAAGACTCTTCTGACTACACCAGGAGGTGCAATCGCCTCAAGGCCAAAGATCCCAGATTTACACTCAAAAGCTGATGAGCATCAGATGAGATCAGATGTCAGCAATGCAGGCAGAGATTTAGCTTCTGAATGGAGGAAATGTTTTCTTTGCCACATCTGTTTCTCCGTGCCTCCTCCATCCATCAGGGGCTGTGGCCAGAGGTCACTGCTGACAAGCGTTTTTCCTTGACTATGTCATCCCGGTAGGAACTGGGGGAACATTCAAGGGAGTGCGTGATGCTCTTCAGCACCATCTGCCCAGCATTTGTGAGGCTAAGGATCCATAGTGAAATCAGCAGTATTCAGAAGGCCTCTTTCTCCGTCCCCGGCCCTCATCTCAGCGGGCACTGCCGGCTAGTAGATCCACGAGATCCTAATAGAGTTTCGCAGAGTTGGCACCTCCTCCCTGTTGGGGCCATGTGTTAGTTCGTGATTCCATGCGCCTTTATCTTCTGCAGTTTATGAGCTGTAAGGACAGTTTCTCTGAAGCCATCCGCTTGTTTGTACATCCTTGTAAGGAATTTTTTGAACCTTGAGGTCCTTGGTGCCCTCTTTTCTTGCAGACGTGTCATGACCCAACTAGGTGACATCTTCAGTGCTAGAAAGGAGTGAGGTTTGATATACACGCAACACCGTGCGTAAAAAGGCTCCCACTTTTCTGCCTCTGCAGATGTGCGGCCCCACAGTGCCCAGCAGCCCACTGAGTGCCCAGACGCATGGCACAAACTGCCTGGGCTTTTGTGCCTTTCCAGCCTGTCTCTCCAGGCTCGAGGTTTCGGTGTGAGGACCTGAGACCGCAACTTGAGCTTTTAAAGTTGGTTTAGTGAAAACAATGCCTTGAGTTACTCCATATTTGCCTCACCTTCTGTGTGCAAAAGCCTAAAGCAGATAAAAGTGCCCCTGTACTCCTGCGCAGAAATAGTGTTCGAATTCCACTTTCCTTGACGCTGCATGATTGACTGAATCTAAGACTGGCACTTGGCCATCAGGGGGGCTTTGGCCGCCCTTTGCCCAAGGCAGAGGAGCTCTCGGCCCTGCACTGCCCGTAGGTGGCTGTTTCAGCGCATTGTGTGCTGCTGAAAGGGCTCCTGTTCGGCTTCCTCTGGGGATCAGGGGGTGGGCAGTGCGCAGCCCGCTCTGAAGCCAGCCATGACTCATGTCCGCAACTGCCAAAGTGGTAGTACTGGAACTGGGAAGGGACAGGAAGGCTTCAATTACAAGAGCAGTGGGAGGGGGAGGGGGCCTCCTGTCTTTCTGCCCCCCTCCCGAGAGGAGGAGGAATCTCAGCCTAGGAGGAAGCCCCCAGCCTGCTCCTTGCTCCACACCTGGAGGCAGAGATCTCGTGCAAAGCGACCCCCGAGTGCCCAGCGGGGACTTCCCCAAACCTTCCAGCTCAGCTCCTCTCCCCCGTTCACATCATCAGCAAATCTCTCGCCAACAGCAGCATTTCTTAACCTTGGCAACTTTAAGATGCGTGGACTTGAACTCTCAGAATTCCCCAGCTAGCAGTCCTGGGGGTGGAAATCCATGTCGCTTCAAAAAGTTGACAATACTGGGAAATGCTGACCTAAAGTAGAGAAAGAAAGAAAGAAAGAAAGAAAGAAATAAAGA
>JANHZU010003593.1:0-12908 GCA_032468055.1 Acrochordus granulatus
GCATAGTCAGTGTGATGGTTATGGGCTTGGGAAGACTCCGGGAGGCAGTGCAAGACATGGGGGCCTGGCGTAATACAGTCCATGGAGCCCTGAAGAGTCAGACACAACTGCGCGATTGAACAACAACAGTTATATTAATACAATTTAATTAATTTCAAAATAGCTATGTCTATCACGATTCTGATTCTTAAATATAAATTCAAAGAATATTGACAGGTCCAAGTCATGTATCTGTTCTTCTGAAACTTATACAGTATATATAAAGTTATCTCAGTATTTGTGTAGTATGTGTATAAGTCTATGTACAGAATCACATACCTGAAATTCTGGGTATACTTCCCGATCTATTGGGCAAGTAACAAAGAGATTTCCAGTTTCTTGCTCAATGTAAAAGTAATTCAATGGTGGTTTGTCAACACCAGGACCAGTTATGAAATATCTAATATTATACTTTTGTGCCATATCGGAAGACAGCTGTATGAAAATAAACACATGTGAAATTTAAATAATTGATAAATATAATTATTTTTTTCTACCTAATTCACTTCAACTGAACTGAACCTATTCAAAATTCATTAAGAATCTTTTTTGCATTGCATTGGAATAACCAAGGATTGTTGCAAAGGATCTCTTTCTAGATTATTAAGAACACAATATACTTCAGTGCAAAATAAAAGGTGTGTAATGGTTGTAATCTGCTTGCCATGTGTGTATATTAATTGTTCTAGACCACATCCATATTCAATGAAAGGTCTATAATTCAGATTCAAAACTTTCTTGGCCAAGCGTGGCTAGACACACAAGGAATTTGACTCCAGCACAGCAGCTCTCAGTACACTTGCAAGACAACAGTAAATAAAATTTTAAAAAAACAAATAAACAAAATTATGTATTCAACAGTAAAGTGTGCATCGTAAGTATGCAGCCAGTAGAAAAGGAATATAGTAAAGTGTAGAATTAGAACCATGATCTATTGTTAAGTATGAATACACATCAGATAGAACTTCTGGGTTAGTTTAGAATTCTTTGCGCTTTGTGTACTGTCATATAGCATGAGTCAGGTATTCAGCTTAATTATGGCATGGGAGAAAACACTGTTCCTATGTCTGGTTGTTTTGGTATGCAATACAATACCCTCTAGTGCCATCCAGAAGGAAGCGGTTCAAACAAATTATGTCCAGGATGAGAGTGGTCTGCAGATATCTTCTCTGCCCTTCTCTTTACCCTCTCAATATAGGTCATCCATGAAGGGCAGGCTAGCTGCAATTATTCTTTCTGCAGTGCTGACTGTTGGAGTCTGTACCTGTCCTGCATGGTTGCTGCACCAAACCAGACAGTTATAAATATACAGAGGAAAGACTCAATGATTTCTCTGTACAACTGTTTCAGCATCTCTTGAGGCAGGTTGAACTTCTTGAGCTGATGCAGGAAGTACATCCTCTGTTGTGCCTTCTTACTGATGTTTATGTTATCTGTCCATTTCAAGTCTTGAGAGATTAAAGAACCCAGAAACTTGAAGGCCTGTACTGCTGATACCATGTTGCTAAGTATGGTAAGAAGGGATGAAATAGATTTCTTCCTAAAATCCACTGTCATTTCCACAATTTTGAGCATATTCATCTCTAAGTTGTTTTGAATGCACTACAGGGCCAGCTGTTCAACCTCCCATCTATACGCAGGCTCATCTCCATCTCTAATGAGTCCAATGATTGTTATGTCTCAACTAAATTACTTCAGGATGCATATAGACTATCTCAGTCTCAAAAATTTTTAGAAATGGAGAGGTCATTATGGACTTTCAGTCAACTCCAATGAGAAATAATAATTTAAAAATTAGCGGACAATTTATAATTGCTAGAGTCTTAAATGAAAACATAACTCTATGCACGTTATTTCTAGATGGACTTAATAGCAACTATATAGTTTTCTTTTCTGAAATTAAGTATAATATATTCCACATATCTACTTCGTTGTAACTATTGTACAAACATCTTCAGGTGATAGCAAAGGAAATATTATCCTCAATCCTGCAACCTCAAAGCAATGTCAATATTACACTTATGCAGTTTTGCAAATGATAAGCCTCAGTGAGGCACTTTGCTTCATGAAGGTAGATTGCCCTACTTCAGCATTGCAAAGGATGCTGCAGAGGTACTTTATTCCACCTTAAACAATAATCCCCCAATGCTCTAGAAAAAGATTTAAGGGTTGGTGGCAAGCTACTATGGGAAAATTAGATGGAGAAAACCTACATTATGAGAAGAAGTCTACTTGTATGACCACATATAATTCATAGCTGGTGTAATTTAGATGTGGAGATAATTTAAAATGTCATATAAAGATTACATAAAAACATGCCTGTTGAATTTGCATAGGAAAAGGCCCTAATGAGTTTTCCATTATACTAGTTGGGACTGGAGCCCATCTTCGTTTTGTTCGTCCCAGAACAGTTCCTTGGATATGTCTTCTCTTAGTTGTTGAGGTCTGGATCAAGAAAAGAGAAAAACTTAAATATCCATAGCAATCATGCTTTTGATTTTAGTTACATCTTCTAATCTGTTATTCCAAGCACTGTAACAGGTAATATTCCTAACATATTGTATTGTGGGGAAAATGTAATTCTTCTGCTTTTTAAAACAATTTTAATACTTTACACCTCAGTCTATGCAATTAAATTGTTGGTTTTTAATTTTATAACAATTACATCAATTATTAAAACATGCCCCTGATCAAGTTTATTCAATAATCCATTTTTATTTAATGGGATTGCTTAGCCATACATTGGGAGAAATGCTAACAGTGCATTTTCATCTTCTGATTTTTATAACATGATATAAACAATATATTTTTTATTATTTTTATTAAATTTTTTAACCCCACCTTCATTACTTTACAAGTAACTCAAGGGGCAAACATTCATAATACTCCTTCCTCCTCCTCTTTTTCCCCATAACAACCCTATAAGGTGGATTGGGCTGACAAAGAGTGACTGGCCATATTTTATTAGTTTATAATAAAATAGTAATGCTAAAAGATGCAATGCAAATGTGAAAATAAAACATACATACATATGCCTAATATTCTTGAGTAAGCAACATTATGCAAACCACCGAAAACAAGAAATGGTAAATGACCAAAATGAGATAAAAAAGAAAAGGAAAGATCAAATTTAATTTACTTAATACCTCAGCTACAATGAGTTTAATTACCTGGCCTTACCACTAATCTATATTGCTTCTTCTCTTCCCCACAACAACACATGGGCTGAACTGAGAGAGAGTGACTGACCCAAATCACCCAGTCAGCTTTTGTACAAATGTTCCTAGGTCAGTACTTTAATCACAGTATTGTGCCTCACATACAAAGGTGTGGCTAAATTACCTGGTATTATGGTGTTAATGGGGAATGTTATAATAATATCCTATTAAAACTGTTTATGTATATGGATAGATATTTGGACTGAATCAATTGCTAAAAGGTGAAACGTCTTCTACTTGAGAAAAAATCCAGTCCAGATGCCTGTTTTTTAAACTTTGTTGTGATGCAATTACCCTGGACGAGTGAGAGTCTTCACAGACATCTTGGCATATAGCCATGCCAACCGCTGACCACAGAAGTATCTTCAGATAGATGCTGGCTCCCTCGAATGTGAATTGGAGATGGCACTGCCCAGTCCCCTAGAGTTGGACACAACTGGCAGGGGAAGCCTTTACCTTTTTATATTGGGATTTAGGTAGATTTGTCATAAGTTATACCATTTCCCTCTAATTTTCCAACTGCCTGTATAGGAACAAGCAGCAGCATTTGAAAATCCTTTGGACTCTTTCACAGAATGTATAATTTCTCATTTCTCTGCTTGTCTGCTGTTCATCTATTCGTCTTCACTGAGTTAAAGTCATCATATTCCAGCTCCATAAACTAGATTACCTGATGTGTTTCTGTGGACATTATTTCCTGATCACACACATATATACAGTACACACCCACACAATATACCTGCATATAGATTCAGACAAATCATGGCCTATAGGCATCTCTCACATCTGTCCAAGAACACCTAAAATGGTTATGGTAGACATGGTGCTGGAAGCCAAATCATGAGTACTAATGCTACTTTTATCACAACATTACAGTAACCGCCTCTTACAAGTCTAAAGAGGCTCCCCTCTCCCTGGCCTTTGCGTTCTGGGAACCAGGGAGGGTCAGTTCTGAGATGCTTTCTCAAAATACTGCATATTCTTAGTTGAGACTCAGATTTATTTTATTTAAAAAAAACCTTCTGTTTAGGCTGCTTAGTCTTTCAAAATTATTCCCAGCCTATTACAGCGTCTCTCACATTATCATTTATGAGCCTGAGAAATTTTCACATCTGCATTTGGCATTAAGCGATACTAATTCTCACCTACTGAGAGGAGGCGCCACATCACAGGAGGAGTAGAAAAGCAAGCAAACACATCATCCGTGCAGGAAAAGTGGGTAACGTGAGGCAGAACCACTGACTGCCCCCGACACTGACCCCACATGTACACTAAGCCACTCTGTGTCTTGGCAGCAGATGTGTGAGTAGAGTGGCAAGCAGCTATCTCAACAACCCTATACAAAGAAAAAACCAGACCACAAGTATTCAGCTGCAGAGATGGCCTGCTGGCCTGTTGTTCTTATGCCGGCCAGTCACTTGATGGCTAATTTTGCTTCCACTGTCATTTGGTTCCAGAGTCTTGAAGGTGAGGAACCTCCCACAGATAATATACTTTACTCAATCTACTTGAGTATAGAAAAAGATAGAAGAGTTTAACAAAGATAAGATAAAATAAAGCAGAATAGAATAAGTAACTTCTAGCAAAATTGCAAAAAAAAACCCCATACACACCAAATATTAAAAAGGCAACTGGATTTTTTATTTTTAGATATTACAGAGAAATGTTTCAACTCCAATCCAGGAGTCTTCTTCAGTCTCATATAAAAGAAATACAAAAATGATATGGAATATATGAACACATTTCTCAAAAGGGGGCAAGAAACTGTGAAACCTAATACCTAATGAATAATTCCTAATAAACTTAACAAATAATACCTAATAAACCTAATAAAAACAGTAAGAGGACATACAGCAGAAAACATCCTCTGTAAAGCACAGACTCAATGTGAGTCTGTGCTTTACAGAGGATGTTCTCTGCTGTATGTCCTCTTACTGTTTTTATTAGGTTTATTAGACATTTCTCAATGAAAGCATAAGATAAACTAATTTTACAATTGATGTATTGAAAACCACACACTCCAACAGTTAAGACCAGTTTTACTCTTAGAAATATTGACTCATGTCATAAAATACATGGAGAGTGCACAATTAGCTCAACATAACATAAACAAAGAAAGGCAAAAAAACAAGTTTCTCAGACTGCAAATGAGACATGAGGGATCTGGTAGTAGTAATAACCCAATGAGAGAAAACCAGAGATTAATGAAGAATGTTGATTGTGGGTGAAAAATTTATCTGATAAAAAATTGATCAAAATAGAGGAAAATATCTTATCAAAAGGACTTAACTTTTCAGTAGCTCCTGACAAGATTCCTTTTGTAGATCAGAGCCACTGAGTCAGCTATTATTAATATTAATAACAAATTGGAAGCAGAGGCAGAACAATTAAGGTTTAAAGTGTCTGCAGCACTTTCCACTGCCAAAATACCACCCCCAAACTTTATGATTCAGGAAAGAAAGGCTGTAACTTCATTAGGAAAAGACCCAAATATTACCATATTTCTAGCTGACAAAGGGAGATGTACAGTAATTTTCAGCACAGTACATTACAAAACCAAAATGGACTAATTGTTGGAGGACAATAATACCTATGAACCTCTTAACAGAGATCCCACTAGCATGTGTAAGAAAAAGTTTACTGTTTGCAACTTTTAATTAAGGACAATGTCATTGATAAACAACATTATTGATTATACCCAGGGGAAGCATATATGGCCTCCCCAAAATTCACAAGGAAGGCATTCCACTGAGATCTATAGTTTCTAGCATCAACTCTGCCACCTATACATTGCTAAGCATTTGACCACTTTAATTGGCACCTCTAATTGGTAACTCTCCATACCACATCAGCAATTCACAAGATTTTGCCAACCAAGTTTGAAATATTAAGTTGGACTATGATGAGACAATGGTTTCTTATGATGTAACTTCACTATTCACCTACATACCTATAGATGAATCAGTCAAAGCAGTGAGGAAAAAGCTTTTACAAGACAGCTCATTAGCTCACAGGATTAAACTAAGCCCTGGCCACATTTGCTCTCTTTTGGACCTCTGCCTGACAAGCACTTATTTCAAATTCAGTGACAGCTTTTACAGACAGAAACACGGCTATGCAATAGAGTCTCCTGTATCTCTTATTGTAGCCAATCTCATGGAGGAATTTGAATTCAAAGCCTTGAACTCTTTCACAGGTTGCCCCCCTCCCCAGGTTTAGATTTGTGGATGATACCTGGGTCATAATCAAAATACATGTACTGGAGAAATTTATACAACATATTAGTGCTATTGACAGAAATACACAATTCACACATGAAGATTTTAAAAGTAACTTTTTGGCTTTTCTGGACTGTGTCATACATATCAAAGAAGACAGGAGTCTGGATATCGGAGTTTATAGGAAATCTGCATGCACAGATCAATATTTATCTTTTGATTCCCATTATCATCTGGAAAATAAATTGGGAGTGATCAGGACCTTAAAACATAATGTTCAGATTTTACCTTCAAGGAAAGTTCCATAAAGGAAAATCTGTATATCAGAAGATCTCTTAGCAATTGTGACTATCTAAATTGGTCCTTCATCAAAGCCTCTACAAGATCTAACCTTTCCACTTCAAACAGACAAAACTGTAACCATTCCATATGTTGCTGGAGTATCAGATTAACTTAGAAGAATTTTCAAAAAACATAAAATTAGGGTTCGATTCAAACCAATGAATACAGATCAGCACAAATTAGCACATCCCAAAGACAAGACTCCCATACATAAATAGATGTCATTTATACCATTCAATTTAATGAAGTTTTTTCAGAATTTTATATTGGAGAAATGAAACAGAAATTATATAAGAGATTCAATCAGTACAGCTTTCAGAGACATCAGCTGTAAATCTACAACTCAGACAGAAAGAACATTCTGTCCAAGATTGCAGATTTCAAGTTCTTGATAGAGAAACCAGTTTTCAAGAAGGATAAAATAAAGCATATATATTAAGACTTTAAATCCTTCAATTAATAAGGGGGAAAGACAAGGTTTCAACTGCCCCGTTTACAACGCCACTTTGGCACATATGAAAAACAGACCTTTGGTTAGAGGAGATGATTAAACTATAATCTTGAGACCTCTCTCTTTATTGTCAATGTCCTGTCTTTTCAGCTTGTTACATGAGAAGCAGGGTATTAGGTTTCACAATTTCCTGCCCCCTTTTAAGAAATGTGTTTATATGTTCCATATCATCTTTGTTTCTTTTATATGAGACTGAGGAATACTCCTGGATTGGAGTTGAAACATTTCTCTGCAACATTTAAAATAAAAAGTCCAGTTGTCTTTTTAAAATTTGGTGTGCAAGGTTTTTTTCAATTTTGCTATTCTTCTGTTTCTGTTAGGTTCCTACTATTTTTGCCCTTTATCATGCCCAATTTTTTCCGAAATGTTCCCTTGATATGTCTAACTTTTTGAAGAGCTCTCTAGATTTTTGCAGTCGACTGTTTTTCTCTATTTCTTTGCATTGTTCATTTTAGAAGGCCTTCTTATCTCTCCTTGCTATTCTCTGGAAATCTGCAATCAGTTGGGTACAGCTTTCCCTTTCTCCCTTGCCTTTTGCCTTCCTTCTTTCCTCAGCTATTTGTAAAGTCTCATCAGACAGCCACTTTTCTTTCTTGCATTTCTGTTTCTTTGGGATGGTTTTAGTAGCTATCTCCTGTACAATGTTATGCATCTCTGTCCATAGTTCTTCAGGCACTCTGTCGACCAGATCTAATCCCTTAAATCTATTCCTCACCTCCACTGTAGATTCATAAGGGATATGATTAAGAACATATCTGAATGGCTCGTGGCTTTCCCTACACTCTTCAATTTCAGCCTAAATTTTGCAAGAAAATGCTCATGACCACAGTCATTTTTGGCTGCAAAGAATATAATTAATCTGATTTTGATATTGACCATCTGGTGATGTCCATGTTTAAAGTCACCTCCTGGGTTGTTGAAAAAGTGTATTTGTTATGACCAACTTCTTCTCTTGACAAAATTCTGTTAGCCCTTGCCCTGCTTCATTTTGTACTCTAAGGCTAAACTTGCTTGTGATCTTGGTTATTTTTTGACTTCCTATTTTAGCATTCCAATCCCCTATGATGAAGACGTATTTTTTGCTGCTAATTCTAGATAGTATGGTAGGCCTTCATAAAACCTATCAACTTTAGCTTCTTTGGCATCAGTAGTTAGGGCATAGGCTTGGATTACTGTGATGTTGAATGATTTGCCTTGGATTCAAACCGAGATCATTCTGTCATTTTTGACACTGTACTCAGTACTGCTTTTCTCACTCTTTTATTGACTATGATGGCTATTACATTTCTTCTAAGGGATTCTTGTCCACAGTAGTAGATATAGTGGTTGATTGAATTAAATTTGCCCATTCCTGTCTATTTCATTCACTGATTACCAAGACGTCAATGTTTAATCTTTCAATTTCATGTTTAATTACATCCAACTAACTTTGATTTATAGATCTTACATTCCAGGTTCCTATGAAATATTGCTTTTTACAGCATTAAACTTTCCTTTCACCTCCAGACACATCCACAGATGAGCATCCTTTCCACTTTGGCCCAGCCACTTCACTTTTTCTAGAACTATTTGTAATTGCCTTCCACTCTTTCCCAGTAGCATATCGGGCACCTTCGGACCTGAGGGGCTCATCTTTCAGCGTTATATCTTTTAGCCTTTTATTACTGTCCATGGGGTTTTCTTGGAAAAGATACTGGAGGGAGTTGCTATTCCCTTCTCCAGAGTCCTGTAGTCCATTTTTTCACCAGATGTTCAGGAACTGCAACACCTATTGTGGTTCTTGTTAATCCAGGCCACAATGGAGCCAGTATAGTTTTCTGTAAATTACATCTCACCATATTTTTTATTGGAGGGAGACACTCTTTGTCTGGCTCCTCTGATGACATCTGTCCAGTATCGTTGAACCTCTGGCATAGCTCTCATCTTCCTCAAAGCACACAGGCCCCACAACCACATCAAGGTGTCGCCACACTAGACAAGGTAAGGACTAGAATGTGCATATTAATTTACTTGGATTTTATCTGGCTCTAAAGTATTTATTTAGCTAATGTCAACAATCCAAAATCTTTCAAAATCTGAAAATAGGACTAAATATTCCAGTAAATGTGAAAAAGAACCTTGTCTAATAAAAATATTTTTCCTGATTTAAGTGATAGGTGATTGTATAATGCACTAGATCATTATGTTGTATATACCTTTGTATATATACTGCATTGTAGAACACATTGTAAAGTGTACTGTCTAATTTGAAAGCACTAATTCCATATATTGATCAGAGTTCTGGGTTATTTCTGGTTCAAAGCAATCAAAATGTAATGCACTGATTTGATCTGTAGGAAAAAGATGCTTAGCCATGCTTGTGTCCTTAGAGTACACTACTTTGTTGTTCCCTATATACAGGAACAAAACTGTATGGTGTAAATTTATATTTCAATAAAATCTTAATGTCAAAATATGTAACTGTAAGCTTATTATCTATTTTTTATTATTTTAAAGCCATACTATTTATTGGTTCTTTTAAATGGTTCTTAAAAATCTAAACAGAAAAAGTAAATGCAAAAAGTATGTTAATAGGCTATAAAAATGACTGAAGTTCTGTTCTTAAAGAATATAGAGAATTACTAATTAGATGCTGGATG
The DNA here is from genome assembly GCA_032468055.1 of Acrochordus granulatus. Classification (NCBI taxonomy): domain Eukaryota; kingdom Metazoa; phylum Chordata; class Lepidosauria; order Squamata; family Acrochordidae; genus Acrochordus; species Acrochordus granulatus. The sequence goes on from JANHZU010003593.1 coordinate 9,968, forward strand.
CTGAGACAATGATGTATGAGATTGTATCAGTTAATTCTAAAAGGAAAACAAATTAACTCATTAAGAGGAGAAAAGTGCTGGGATTAATGGCAGCTTTGAGCTATTCCAGGTTCTCTTGTGATCCTTAAATATTCCAGTAATTTGATACACCATAATTACAAATATCAATAACACAGTAATCACAAAGGATCTGGCAGATGTGTGTTGCACTATATCTTTGTCTAATGAGTTCATACTCAAAGTGATCTCAAAGTCTCCCATGACCTTGAATGATATTAAAACCCATGCTTGTGTCTTCCTTTAAGCCTAAGCTTTAAGGCAGTTATTTCCCATAATAGATTTCCAAAAATATAATGCAAGTCAACTGATGAATATACTGCTTCAAAATTGGAAACAGATTTACTAGAAGAACATGTCAGTGCTTTTCCTAGCCATTATTGTGGTACATACACAAGGTCTGCAAATCCCAAATTTGGTTTTCTAAACTTTACATATCCCTACACTCCTTTGAAATGGTGTCATGGACTCATTACAGTTAATTCCACAGCAGCTTAATAAAGAGACTATGCAAATGGGGGATTCAGGATTGACACCCCTTCGTATAAATGACACAGCCATCAAAAAGCACAGCTATGCACCCTGACAGTAATGTATTCATATAGCACTATAATCTTTTGTAATACTTCCTTCTATTCAATTGTGAGCCTCTCCCTTTTTCTTCCAAATTTCTCACATTGTTATAATTTGTTCCACAAAAATATAAAAGATTTTTAAGTTATCTAATACATAATTCCTTGAAATAGAAATCATAGATCTGACTTCATAGATACATATAGCAACATGATTATCTGTTATAAATGAAAGGAATGAGTTTTTGTTCTTAATTGTTCAGTTGTTTTTAGTGTCGAACTGAATTCTCATGTTAACCATCGTCATGGTAAAAATCAGACTATAGATGTCTGAGAGAAATTACAAGAGCCAAAAAAGGCCTTGATAGATTATGTTAAAAGTTTATTTAAGGAAACATACATAATTACCAATATATATTCAACAAGACGTGGGGTTGGACTAGAAGACCTCCAAGGTCACTTCCAGCCCTATGGTTCTATGAGATGGTTGACAATTTGTTTTCTACAAATGCTTGTCTACTATAGAATCATTTGGTCCCTGGACTTAGCACCCATTCTGCAATGGTGTTTTGACTATGAAGAAGACTGGAACCCAGGCTTCTGCAATTATTTCAAAGCAGTTTGGTCAATCATTATCTAAATAGTAGGAAGTTCTAAAGCTGATTACTTTGTTCCTTGCTTAATACATGCAATAAATTTGCAATTTTTCCCTCCACTATGGAATGTAATGTGGTATAGCATATTTGTACCAGTCTCCCTTCCTGCCCCACTTTCTTATCCACTTCTGGATTATCAAAGATTCATGTATGCTTGTAATCAGTTTTATCAAATTCTAGCTCTTCAATAACACTTATCCAACAAATTCAAAAGATCACTAGATGGCAATAAAGAGTAAAAAATAAAAATAAAACTCTTCTTCCCTGCCACCTAGGGGTTAGTAGGTTGACTAATTAACAGTTCAATAATCATTTGCAGAAATTATGTGCATATAACCTAAGGAACCTCACATCTCTGAACATTTTTCTCATGTACCAAAACCCTGGTTCTATGAATCCTGAATCTGCAATACTTGCTTCTGGATTATCCACTCCGGACAATTTCTAGTTTGCAATTATGAGATAAGAATTTTTTGCCACCATCTAGAGGGTGCAGTTGCCAAGTGGTTAAGACACTGGGCTTTTCAGCCGGAAGGTCAGCAGCTTGGCAGTTCAAGACCCAAGTGCCGCTGCATAACAAGGTGAGCTCCCGTTACTTGCCACAGCTCCTGCCAACCTAGCAATTCGAAAGCATGTAAAAATGCAAGTAGATAAATAGGTACCAGCTTCAGTGGGAAAGGTAACAACATTCCATGCACCTTGGTATACAGTCATGCCAGCCATATGACCATGGAAGCATCTTCAGACAAACACTGGCTCCCTCAGCTATGAATCATAGATGATCACCACCCCCTAGAGTTGGCCACAACTGGCAGGAGAAACTTTTACTTGTAGACTGATCATTGTTTGGGGGGGAAAAAGTGATTGGACTACACATTTGGATATTAAATCCCTGTCCTGACTCATATTCTGTATGAGATTAGTGGAGCTTTTCCCTTAGTTGTGGATATTTTAATTTCAGTCATAAATCACCAACTACTCTTCTCACAGTGTCATACAGAACATATTAAAGGTATACTGGCATGGGGACAGCATGATTATCATATTATTTCCCACAGCTCCACAATGTAAATAAAACAGCAAATTGGTTTTGTTGATGGACCTGGGCTACACCAACTCTCTATTATGGTGATATACTTTTTACAGTAGAAACACCAAGCCTAAACACACCTACGATTCAATGCATTCAAGTGCAGTTTGCTCTTTAATAATGTTGAATTTAATTTGCTAAATGCTAATATTTTTAATATTTATTATATGTATTGTAGTGAATGGCTGAGTAAGTTCTCACTCCATATTGCCTGGCTGCCAGGAGCATCTGAGTTTCAATCCAGATTCATTCATCTTAGTGAATCTACATCTGCCCCAGGAACAGTTGCATGCATTGGTCATCTGAATTAACATTAGAATTTCAAGGAAGAAGACTTTTCTAAGTAACTAAGTGCCACAATCATCTAGAATACAAAAAAGATTAATTAGAATGGCATTATTTAATTGCTTGTGTGTGTGTAATTTTATATCTAATCTTCTAACTGTAGTGATTCTTATTCCTTTACAAGCTCAGTCCTTTTGTATCTGTGTGTATGTGTGAGTGAGTGTGTGTGTGTTTTGCCACCAGGCACCTCTTCACATCTAAGTTACTTGTAATTAGCAGGT
>JANHZU010003593.1:66122-77021 GCA_032468055.1 Acrochordus granulatus
CTCGATGATTTCCTTCTTCAGGTCCACCTGAATGGCTTTCTTTTTATCACCTTTCTTTTTATTGCCTTCCATTTGCACGCGCCTTTCCGCCTGTGCAACAATGAGTAAAACATGAGGGCCGATCGGCAGAACATGGTGCATGCGCTAGCTGACTGTGCAACAATGGAGTAAGCTACATGGCAGCAAAATGCACGCGCACAAGCAGTAAACTGCACGTGGCAGCGTCAGCAGAACTCTCGCGTGAAGTCGCTGCCTGAATGAGAAATACAAAGCACGCTGACTGATGACACAGAAGTTATCGCACAAAGGTTTCTCATCGTGTGAGTCTAGCGGAATATTTTCTGATTAAATTTTTTGCTTGTCCTGCGGGTTTCTCGCCTTGTGAGTTACTCGTCTTGTTAGGCACCACTGTACTTAGCATTTGCAAATGGGTGAACTCAACAGCACACAAAAAATTCATTTGAGCCACACTGAGTTACAGATCTCATACAATCTATGCAATCTATGCCCGTCCGCCAGTCCCTCCATCATGCCTCCAGTACAGAGATATGGTGTTTACAGGCTTTCTGGCCGCTTATCTTCATCCCAGAAACTTATCAGTTCCCTTCATTATCACTCTGTTCCCTCTTCCCTGGAATCTTCATCTTTGGAATATACATCCTGTTATTTACTAAAGCATAAAAGATTAAATAGAGTACCATCATGGCCATACTCATGCTAAGCTAACATATGTTAAAATTAATAACTTTATTCTTATTTCTCACAATCCCCCCTTTTTATTTTTATACTCTAATTTTTAACACTATTTTCTTCAAATTGTTGTAACATAATTTCTGCCTTTTCTTCTAATTTCTTGTGGTTCAATGACAGCATGTAATTTCTTATACTTTCATTGCAGCCATTTAAACACATAGGACCACATTTCATACTTAAATTCCTATAATTGCAATTAAAGTAAGTAAACTTATCTGTCTTACCCACCCAGAAATATAAGGTATCCATCCTTCTATTCCTCTTAAAGGGTTCTATCCTTCTTGTACTATTGTCCTAGCTCTTGTTTGCAGTTTATTTGCTTGTTCATGATGTTGATTTATTATTTCTGAATAATTTGGAATCTCCGTAGTGGTATTGTAAATCCATGTACAATAACTATGGTCTTCTCTTTCTGTACACAATCCAGTGACAGCTGCTGCTAAACTCTGAATTACATGCCTTATAAGAGTATTGCAGATTATTTTTACTTCTTCATTTAACAAGCCTATGTCTAGTTGTGTTAAATTCAAAATCTTATCCATTATGCTAGTATAATTAATTATCCATTAATTATTTTCATCATTTCAATTACCCAGCCTGTCTAGTCTGGCCACCAGGTCCAAATCATATTTGCTGTGGAGAATAAATCCCTTTTTCTTCTATTTAACAAATACCTGGGGTACTCTGGTTGGAACACATGAGTCCCATCTTCTATTCCCATTACTGGTACTAATTTTGCCAGATAACACCAACCTGTAGTACGCATATTCAAATATTGAAAACATTTGTATCCACAGCAATAATATATGTTACTTCCAGCACCTGACATCACTAAGAATCTAGACCCATTACTATCCTTCATCATACCATTATTTACTGTTTCTAATGCGTGAAGCCACGGATATTTGGGTGTACTATTTGTTTTCCATTGTTCATATAACTCCACTAATTTTCCATTAGTTTCTTGAAACAAACTTTAATTACACTCTGTATAGTTGTCCAATTATAATTTTCTCGCATCATAGTGATATTTGATCTAGATCCCCTGCAAGTCTCATTGTTTATGGTCAAGTTTCCTCTTATGCACCATTCAAATGGCATCAAATAAATCACTATAGTTTGAAAAACTCCTTCTTTTATCATTCTAGTCTTTACAATAAAATTCCCATACACTATTCCACAAGTTTGGTTTCTTAATTCATCATAGTTTATAGGAACTACTGCTATTGGAACATGCATGGTTTTCTCATCGAGTAGGGAGCATATCCAACAACTCTCCAATCCAGTTTTTCTGACAAAAATATATTTCATAGTTAACCATACATTAACCTCAGCATGTTCCTCCTCTGTTTCTCGAAGGAATTCTGCTACTATTTCTTCCTCTAAAGCAGCCTGCTCCTTTTCAGATCTTTCAGGGACAGACACCGTTTTTTCTAACAATCCCTTTAATTTCTCCCCCTCTGCATTATCTTCCATTATTAGACACAGTTTGACAAACTTACTTTTGTCTACTTTTAGGCTTCCCAATATTATCAGTTCTGTTTTTCCACAACTTTCAGAAGATTTATGCAATGTCACTGTAGTTATCTCTGCAAATTGGTATCTTAATCTGTCAACTACAGTCCGATTTCCTTTAACTTTTTCCTTATGAGTTTTTTAGAAGTACACCTTTCTCTTTGCATAGTAATGAGACTCCGCTTATTTCAACGTGAGGTTTTCTTTTCTACTTCCGATTTAGTTTAAAGAAACATTCTCTCTTGTTCAGGAGAAGGCTTTTAGCTTAGTTGGAACTTTCTGCAAATTTCAAGATTTTAGCACTGCTTGTTTTATGCCTTCTACAGTCAGATTCCTTTTACAATCTTCTACTTCTTTCTTTAATTGTCTGTAGACACTTCTCTCTTCCCCTTCTAAATTATTTTCTGGCACCTAGGGTATTACTTGAGGATTATATGGAGATGGTAAATTTTCCAATGAATTCCATTTCTTTCTCCCCAATAAATCATCTTTATCATTTTCTGTGACCTTATATATGTAAATTTCTGGAGGACACTGATCAGGGGTCCAGATTATTGCATAATCCAATTCATCTGGACCAGATTTCTTTTTATTTCTCACACATTCTACCAAATACTTGCAAGTAAAGTATATTCAGTTGACCCAATTTCAGGCCAATAAACCAAATTCCCACAGATCAGCTCCCTGGTCCAAACAAAACAACAGTTCACCATGGTTTTCTCACCATCATACCTGGTTAACCTTTTATATGACGGATAACCCCATCTGTCCAAGATTTGCCTCAATGGACTTTAGGGGAAGATCTCAGGAACCTTTTTCTTAGGGTTCCTTTGACTGGTCTTACCACTCTTATTTCCCATTCTCAGTTATTGGATTCTCTACTATTGAGAGACCAAATCACTTGCTTCATCCATTTCTGGCCAATCTCCTTGTGGAGGTATGGAAACACAGATCAGGACTCCACTTTCACTTTGCACTTTATCAAAGTCCTACTGACTTCTAGGTGTGTCTCATTCACACATCCAAGTTTCAGACACAAAGCTCAGTCCTACCCAAGCAACTGTCCAGGCAATACTTTAGAAAGCCCACTGTTTCTTACCTGGATCTGTGCACAGAGTTGCCTGATTGCAGTCATTTCTCTCTTCACACAAACTGTTTTGACCCTAGTTTTTGGTCCAGGTCTATTTGACGGTCACCGGCCCCCAGAGCTGCAGAAACACCTTAAGGCTGCTGAAATCAGCAGGGCATGCCTCCCTTCAGGGTTGCAGCCCCAGGCATCCAGATGCCATTTTAGGATCCCTGATGAGCCCCCAATTGCGCAAAATAAACATGCAAATCTCTCTTTGGGTCAAAACAATGTGGCTTTACATTGGAACCTTGGATTGCAAGTACTGTGGTTAATGAGTGTTCCACAAGATAAGCAAAAATTTTTAATAAAATTTAACTTCGTTAATGAGTGAAAACTTGCAAGATAAGCATCGCACGATGAGCTTGCATGGGAAATCTCACCACTGAGCCAATGGTTGTTCTCTCTCACTATGTAAAAAGCATAAATTAAGTGAAATCAGTAGTGCTAGTGAAAGTTGTTCAAGAGAAAGAATTCCCAAGATTTAAATTCCAGATTCTCCTTCCAAGCAATAACCCTCTTCCTCCTCTCCTCCTTCTCGACTCCCTCACGCCAGCCATGACTCTTTTCAAAGTGCAGGAAGATTGACCTTCCCTGTCTCATACACACAGCACTCCTCACATGGCACCATCCAGCCCATCCCTCTCCTGCCCATCTCTTCTCCCCTCTTAAAGTATGGAGGCAGGTTATGATAAGAAACATTTCCTAATCACCCAGGAAAGACATTACCAAGGGAAAAGGAAAAAGGATGTTTTGCCCTTGAGCGGTGGCAGCGGTCCACCCAATCCAATCAGCAGTAGCTGATTGCCAGAATCTGCCTCAGAACGGATCCATTGCAGCTGCTCGGGAAGGAGCAAGGCAGTAAGATTAGTACTAAAGGCCGCACATCCCTCCCAGGAAAGGCCAGATGAATTTCTAAAGAACAAAACAGAAATAAGAGAGGACAGAACTTCACGGCTAGGTCGAAATCCTCTTACATAAACCAAGGGACCATCAAGAACCATCCCCCAAATTAAACCACAGTTGTTATTCTCTGTCCAGCTTGGATCGGGCCCTTGGGGACCCCTGCCTCAAAATCTTCTAGGAAAAGTTAAAGTGCTGGTTAATTTATTTTATTTTTACTTAGGACAATCATTTGTATATATAATACAATTGAAAATGATTTTTATATGAATATTTTTGGTTGTGTGGAACGAATCATCCAACTTTATATTATTTCCTATGGAAAAATTAACTTTGGTATACGAGTGTTTTGGATTAAGAGCACTCTTCCAGAACGAATTGTGCTTGCAATCCAAGGTTCCACTGTACTTAGCATTTGCTAAGTGAACTCAACAGCACACAAAACGTACAGATGAACCACACTGGGTTACAGATCTCAGCAAATATTTATACAATCTATGCAATTTACGCCTGTCTGCCTGTGCCTAAATCACGCCCCTACTTGATTGAGACATGGTGTTTACAGGCTTTATGGCTGCTTGTCTTGATTCCAGAAACTTATCAGTTCCCTTCATTATCATTCTGATCCCTTTTCCCTGGAATCCACATCTTTGGAATCTACATCCTATTATTGTACTAAAGCATAAAAGGTTAAATAGAGTACCATCATGGCTATACTCATGCTAAACTAACATATATTACAAATTAATAACTTTATTCTTACTTCTCTCTATGGGCAACTATTCCTATCTAGTTGCCCACAGAATGATAAAAATCAAGTGTGGTGGCATCATCAAGATATGCACATTCCCCTCTTTGTGTCAACACAACATTCATCTTATTGCTGAGTCATGGAATCCTGTTGCTTAGAGACTGAATAAATTAAGGCAAAAGCATGTCATTGTTCTTCAATTAACAAATCATTGTCAGACAGAGTAGTCTACCTCCCATTATATTGGGCAGGAAATTTTTCAGGAAGTATTCTTGTACTGGCTCTCTACCCTTATCTCACTGTCATCTTGCCATTAGTAACTTAGCCTATAGTCACTGGCTAGCCTTCATCACCATCTACCTGAGTCCCCAAATTTGTGGGGACCTAAAGCTCTCTTCCTTGTGGAGCATAATGAGTAGCAGTTAAGATGCTGGGCTTGTCAGCCAGAAGGTTGGCAGCCTGAGTTCAAGACCCAGGCACCTCATAACGGGGGGAGCTCCTGCTACTTCTACAGCTCCTGCCAACCTAGCAGTTCAAAAGCATATAATAATGCAAGTAGATAAATAGGTATCACCTTCAGTGGGAAGTTGACAGCATTCTAAAAGCCTTGGCATATAGTCAACAGCCATATGACCACAGAAGTGTCTATGAACAACACTAGCGCTTTAGCTATGAAATGGAGATGAGCATCACCCCTAGCTGCTTACTGTACATTAATGTAATATGGTAGGAAAAAAAAACAGTTTTCTTGTCTAACAGGATGGGTGGGAGATGAAACTGAACTAGAGACACTTAAAATTAAAACATTTTCAAAGTTCTTGATATTCTACAACTACCTTCTCAAAACCAGCATACTCCAGATATACATTACTCAATTCATAAAGAAGACAGCAAGGGATAGTGGGATTTGTGATTCACCATGTCTCAAGGAGAAAGTTTACAAAGGCTGCTTAACAATGTAGACTTTACCTTAATGAATTTATAACTTGAGGCACAAAGAAAATTGTCCATGAAAGGATCAATGACATCAAAATAGTAGGCACAAACCTGGCAATCAAGGTAACATGCATCACATGACCATTAAAAAGGGGCAGAGCTTTGATCACTCATTTGCAACTAGCATTCTGATGTCATTGAATCCCCCAGAGGACAACCTGGGCCAAGAGCCATGTGCTGTCCTGAAGAATATCCAAACCTGTTGCCAATTTGTAAAATGGAATGTGACATTTGGAGAAAGTTATTGAATATATGATTGGAGAGTAATCATGTTCATTATATTGAATTTTAATGAAACTTAAACGAAAAGAAATCAAAATAAAATTAAACATTTGCATTGCCCCACTGATTAGTTTTTGGAACATACCACTCAAAGGCCAGGAGGGTGTACCCATGGCCTACATGCAGGGTTTAGAAAATGTGGTTTAATAACTAGTAAAGCTTCAGTTTCAATTCTAAAAAATGTTTCAGAGCATGTAAGAACACAAATTAAGGACTTGTCTGGTTGCCTTTACATCTGCCATACAATCCTGGCAGAAAATGTAACTGTTTTAGAGTGTTGCAAATAGTCCTGTATGCTCTACATCTTTTTGCACCTGGATCTGAAGCACTGCACAATCCACATGAAAACTATTGAATGATATTTTAGAATTCCTACTTACCTTACTTCTAACTGATTTCTTTCATTAATCAAATCAAAAATCAATGAAAGATTTGATTCTTTCATTAATCTTCAAGTGATAGACAGACACATTTCTTTAAAAAAATCTAGTAGCAGAATATTTAAACAGATTAATTGCAGCTTATATCTTTCCTTCCTCAAGAATACCTGAGGAAGTTCAAAAGGAAACATTGAAAAGGTTGCTAGATATTTGATAATGATCGACCTCCAACTTGAGTGCATCTGTATCTAACACGTCACAGAATAATACTGAAGTTCACTGACACCAACTCAAAACTGTGTCTTGTTGACAGGTGCACAAGTGATTCTTGCTGTCTCACTGAGGAAGTTCCAATAAAGTTTTGACTCAGGGGGCCACACCTCCAATTATGCCTAAAGAAGTTCCATTGCAAGTTGACTCATGGGGCAGCTAAAGACAGCTTCTCATATGAACTGTATGACAGTGTGGGAGTGCTCCCCCAAATGACTCTCACCTCTAAAACTTCACATGGGAAACGGTGACAAAGCGTGCAATGTATTCCTCTTCAGGCAAGAGTCAATAGCTCAGAGAAAGACTGAGAACTTGAGACTGGGTCCTCTTGCATTTCAAGAACATCCCTGTGTTATGGTAATATAGTATTAAGGAATATTCAAATTAGATTTCAAATAGCATTAATAAAATGCCCTTTAATGGCATTTTCATTCATAAGCCCTTTTGATTATTGGGGGAAGACATACAGGTAGTCCTCGACTTGTGATGACAATTGGGACCAGAATTTCTGATGCTAAGTAAGGTAGTTGTTATTTGAGTTGCACCCAATTTTGTGACTTTTGCCATGACTGTTAAGTGAATCACTGCATTTCTTAAATGAATCATGCAGGTATTGAGCAAATCTGGCTTCCCCCATTGACTTTGCTTATCAGAACCCTGCTGAGAAGATCACAAACAGCAATCACAAGACCCCTGATGCTGCAACTGCCACAAATACATAACGGTTGCCAAGCGACTATGATGACGCTGTGACGATCCTAAGGACTGGTCATAAGTCATTTTTTCATAAGTTATCATTATAACTTCAGACAGTCACTAAACAAATGGGTGTAAGTTGAGGATACCTATATGTTGTTTATTGATCATGTATAATAGTTTTTAAATAATCAGTTACTATTAAGGTATTATTTTATGTATAAGGATATAATTTTCCAGAGTAAAAACACTAACTGGTCCCAAATAAAATGTTGGGTTAATAGCCATTGATCTGATTCCTGCAGACATTTCATTACCAAAGTAGTAACATCATCAGTGCTAGAGGCGATGATGCCCTCTAGCACTCATGATGTTACCTAGTTTGGTAATGAAACGTCTGCAGGAAAGCAACTAAGCTCAGAGCACCAAGGACTCCATGGTTCATTTCATCTGCTTTAACAATGCAGAGGGCCAATTTATTTGTCTGATTACTATTAATTGTTTTAATCCAGCAAAAAAATACAGTCCTTTGCATTTGCAAATCTTCCAAGCCTTAGTATGCAAACTTAATATGTACTATTAACATCCCTAAGAAATCTCTTTTTATGCTCATAAGATTATTATTCTTTGTGTGTTAATTTTTCAGTTGTAAGGTTTTGGTTTTAGATATTTTACAAAGTAGTCACTTACGAATGAATGAAATGCTTTGCAGTTTGTGGAGGAGCGGGGACAAATTATTTATAAGGAAATCCTGGCAGCCTAGAATTGTTTTCATGTTAGATCTCCATTTTTGTGGGGAATGAAAGTTCTCACATGAAAGGAAATATCTGTAGTGGAGCTTTATCTTTGACACTGATTAAGTTTTATGTACTTGTGAATGTAATGGGGCTCCTGAGGTGCAAATAAAAATTTAGGTTAAAACACTGCAGTAAATCAATCAACCTAATCATGCCTCTACATCAGGAAATGCAGAGCAAGAATTTAGCAGAACAAAAGGATGAAAGGGGGCTCATCCAAGAAGAGAGATTCTCTAAACAACTGGTAATTTCAATTTTATTGAATGTATTAAGCAAAACTCCAGCTCTTGCACAGCTATTTATGCAGTTCAGCATCCTTTCACACAATTGCCTGCGCATGATAATTTTATGCAGACAAGAGCTACTATGTTACTCAGCACTGTAAGATCCATAGCTTCTCCAGAGTTTTACTTAGATGTTCATGCAAACATGCATAGGGTTAAACTGAGAGAGCACACTTGTACTCTCATTTTAATTCCTTACACATTCATCTGATTATGGTTCATCTATATTTAGACTTCAGATGATAGACAGAGAGAGAGAGACAGGGAGAGAGAGAGATTAATTTCTTAGGATAAATTTGACTTATTTCCTTTAATTATTATTAGAAACAGGTTGTTCAAAACAAATGACACATTGAGTTTGTACTATACGCACATCTGGAAGAAGTCCCACTAAATCTGAATCTACTTTTGAGTAAATATAAGATTGTACTATATCAGTTTAAAACATCTTAAAATAAACCTTTTTATAAACTAATAAAGAGGTTTATCTTAAAATAAACCTCTTTATAAAGTAAAGTTTATAAACATCTTTATAAACTAATATACAATGATCGATTTTTAGAGTCCATTGTGAATGAAATTTTTAAGGGTTTTTTTAGCAATATTGGATTGAAATTAATAATGTAACTCAAAAAATCTTGAAAATTAATGTACAATTCAGACCAGAAACCTTTCCATTATGGTTTATGGATAAAACATTGGAAAAAAATCACGATGCTCTACTGTTATATACATTAACAGAAGCACGACCTCTACATGCTCATTGTTGGAAAGACCCTACAATACCTACAACAGAGAAGTGGCTGGTAAATATGGCAGTACTGGCAATGATGGCTAAATTAATAGTCCTTGTGAGAGAAAAATTATTGAATAAATTAATCTACAATTGGAAGCTCTTTGCAGAATTTTTGCGAGATAGAAAAAATCAAATTCTGACATGTGGATTTCATGATTGTTAAAATGTAAAAGGGGAGGGAAAAAAGGCAAAATTTCTCTTTTCCTTTCCCCTCTGGGGAAAATGGTTATTTTACTATAGTCTGAAAATAAGAGTCTAATGTAAATGTTCCCTTTATCCTTGAAAGAAGTCAAAAGTCATTCTTTGTATATATTTTTGCTTCCCTTTTCTTTATATCTTTTACACTTCTTTCTCTATTTTTTCTTCACTCATTATCTCTTTTCTTGATTGTTAGTTTGCTGTTTATCTGTATATTTTGTAAAATTTTATAAAAATTATTGAAACATATGAAATATATAATTTAAATGTATAACAGGAAATGAATATAAATGAAAAAACAGCATTGATCACATGAAAGATATATTTGTATGTTTGTGTGCACAGTATAATTAATGCCTATAATTCATATTTTATATTAAAACTTTCTAAGCACAGTCAAACCACCAATAAAAACTAAGCAAACCATAAATCTGAAAATTTAGGTGTTCATGTAAAGATGATTAAATAAATGTAAAGACTGAGCCCTGCACTTATTCTTTTTTATTGTAAAAGAATAGTGTCCCTAATGAGGTGTCCTACCCCTGAAAACTTTTGGATGGACACCTTAGTCAACAACAAAATATAAGCAGTGTCCTGCTGGATTGACCTGTCTTGGTCTTCTCACAATTATCAATCAACTGCACAAACCTAAAGTACTAATATCCCAGCAGATGGCCTTTGGAAGCAGTCACAGAGGAAGAATAGAGTGTTAAAGGAACATATATGTGAAAGACATCACAATATATCTGATTCTCAAATATTTTGGTTTTTAGATAATAGCCCTGTGATATCAATTGGAAATTAATGAAAAACATTATTAAGGAATTATATCTCTATGAATATATAGGGACCTAATTCTTGTTCACATCTTTGATACAGTATACATGAAACCACATTAATATTTCCAGATAATCCTATTTACAAAAGTTTCAGTTGACTTGGATATAACCATTAATACAATAAAAAAAAAAGCTTCAGGAAAAATGTACATGTCTTCAAGGCTCTGTAAATGGAGCATTATTTAGATCAGTTCCCAGATAGGATTAAACCAATGACTGAAGCTTCCCCATGTTTGAATAAAACATCAGAAAGAGCCTGGTAGTACCTTTTCCAACAAGACACTTGTTGCCTCTTCTAAGATTTTATATCCTT
>JANHZU010003593.1:129187-140153 GCA_032468055.1 Acrochordus granulatus
GTAGCATTGTCTTGGTGAATTACTGGAATTCTCCCTAAAGTCCAAAGGAATTATCAATTATTCCATTTGTTATACTTCTAATCAAGTTCATAATCATACTGTCAAGCATATTGTATTTGAATGTGGAGCTCCTTTGGTTGTATTTGTTCATCTGCAAAACTGGTTCTTTTTTGTCAGCCTGAGTTCATTTTAATTTGTATCTCCATACAGTATGTTGTTTTTCCATTTTATTTGTAAGCCATTTAAAGCAGTTGACCTCTAAATTTGGATAAATATTCAGGAGGCAGAACCCTAAATGACCACTAAGTAACAGTAGATACAGAAAGCTGAATCTTTCCTACTATTCTTTGGTAACCTGGAGTTTTTCAGCTCTATATTTTAGACAACCTTCCTCAACCTGGGGACATGGTGGCTGAGCGGTTACGACACTGGGCTTGTTGGCCAGAAGGTTGGCAGCTCATCAGTTCAAGACCCAAGTGCCATCACCAAATGGGGTAAACTGCTATTACTTGCCCCAGCTCCTGCCAATCTAACAGTTCAGAAGCATGTAAAAATGCAAGAAATAAATAGGTACTGCCAATTCAGTAGGAAAGGTAAGCAGCATTCTGTGTGCCTTGGCATATAATCATGTTGGCTACATGACCACAGAAGCATCTTCGGACAAATGTTGACTTCCTTGGCTGTGAATTGGAGATGAACACCACCCCCTAGAGTCAGCCACAACTGGCAGGGGAAACCTTTACCTTTTACTTTTACTCCTCAATCTGATGGCTTCTGAGTAATGAAAACTTGAGTTCTCACATATTTGAGGACCACCATACTGAAGGAAGTTAGTTTAGGAGATATTTGTGATGAGTCAGTTGACTGAATTCAGTAAGGTCTATGACTTCTATCCACTGCAGAATTAATTATATCAGCCTTTTCTAGCCTGATGCTGTATAGTAATATGCCTAAAGGAGTTTTAATTGCAACACCAAGTGTGGGGAGATCATTAGGTTCAATGACAGATTGCTACATAATTCATTGCAAATACACATCTAAACTTCAGAATTGAATATGACTAGGATGTATTAACAAGGGGAAAGTGTATTCTCATCTCTCTTTTCCCAGAAGTGGATTCAACAAAAGTACACACAGCAGGATGCAATCATAGTATGTAATGCTATTCTCATAGGAGATTGGAACTGTATTTACTTGCAACACAAGTAAAAATACAAATGTTACTACTCTACTGATTCCAATATCAAAATCTGGATATTGTGTGATCACTACAGAGCTCATGACAATATATCTTTGTTTTTTAGGTAATTGGCATGCTAATAACCCCAAAGCATGGTAGTGACCAGAAAAAAATCTGCTGTTTGGATGCCCTGGAAGTAGTGGGTGAATTAGTAATGGAATTCTATAAGTCCAAAAGACACACAGTGGGTGAATTGAGTGTCATTTTGAGGACACTACATTTAAAATGTTGTGTTGCTTCTGTTGGAAACTATGGAGATGTTTCTGTTAGACAAAGTTTTACAATGTTACCCTGTTCAAGTATTACAGCTGGGTAGGATACAACAGCTTATTCAAATGGTGCACAAGTGTTTATGCTTGTCCCATGGACTGCCTCTGTCTTTTTCTGACAATTCCAAACTGAAACAATCTGATTGATTGATTGTGTTTTATCAAATTGTTTCCAATGCTAGCAACTGCATAGATTTTCTCCATGAAATATCTTGAACTATCACATATAGGATTATCACATATTGAATTCAGGGGTTATCTATATGTGTCCAATTGAACTTGAATAGAAGCCTCCATGCAGGGTTCCCACCTCAGTTGAAACTCCTAATAATGCTTAATTGAATTGGATGCACATCAAAGCATCCAAGTAGAAGGACCTGGAGAATTGGAAGAATAAGTTACACTGTTGTTTCTTATTTGACCTGAAAGCATAAATAATGCAGAAGATTTGTTCACTTTGCAAAGCATCTTTCCTACAGTAATCTGTCCAACTGATTTGATCTGGCAGGGTTGGCATGCTCCAGGTCCCTTCAATTAGGCAATGCTATCTATCAGGACCCCAGAAGCATGCCTTCTCTATCACAGTCTCTGTCCCCTTCAATGAAGTTCTCCTCCCTCCCAGTTCAAAATGGTCTATTGCTGGTGTTTTGAAGGGGCCTGAAGATACGGCTCTTGGCCCAGCCTTTTGGTGGATATAACCAAAGCCTCCTTAGGCTCCTGATTACATTTGCTTCCATCTAGTTTGTTATTCTGCATTTCTACCCCTTTACACTTCTTATGTTTTTATTGCAATGTTTTAATGTTTTAAATCATTTGTAAACCATCCAAAATCCCTGAGAGCTGAGCAGCATATAGATTTAATTCATAATAATGTATTATAGCTCAGAGTTAACATCACTTAATTTGGACTGAATAAATCGTCAGAGTTCTGACTGGTAGTATTTATTAGAAGGAAGATGAAGATTAAAACCTAATTTTAAATTATAAAACTTTATAGTCACAGTTCACAAGCTGGGTGGTCACATAAATTGTTTAAATAGGCAATTTATTGTAGCAAAACTCTTGGTATGTTTTCTAGTGCTATAAATTATGAAAGTAGCTTTATCTTTTCTGTAAAGGTGGGAATATGTATCTGTTGATTGTTTTTATAATTGCTACAATTTCTCCCCCACCCCTCTCAAAAAAAAAGTCCAAATGAAGATTCATTTAGATGACTTTAGAATTCAAGATGGCTTGAACCAAGTTTGGGTTTAAGCAATTGTTTAGCCTGTATGTGATGTGCAATGAATCATGCCATCTTAAGCAGCAAACTAAGAATACTATGAACAATAGTGTTTTAATACTAGTGTAACTCCAGAATAAATGTTGATCAGTTTCATAAACTTTATTTACTGGGCTTTCTTATTCCAAACATAAAAAGGATCAGATTAAAAAACTCCAACTGTACAATAATCTAAATGGAGTTCCATGATTCTTTCATCCAAAGATTGATAGTATATGAGAGGGAGTTTTTTTCCTGCAACAATCCTGATATTGCTGTTTAATGGGGGCTCCCATCCTCTGAAAGCCAACAGCAGCTTCGGAGACAGGATGAAGTGTGATAGACTAATATGTATACTATAGCTGGTCTTATTGGCCCTACCCCTGAAGTTCTTCACTTTAAAACTCACAAAGAAATCTTTGTCTACTAGCTATTAAGTATTTTCCACTTTTAGAGAATTTGATTTTAAAAACAAAGAGAATTCCAAGTCTGAACTTTCTACAGACAGGGAGTTATGATGTCTGAAGGAGAATTTGATATTTAATTGCTGGCCTTGTTTCAATATATTTTAAACATTATCAGGGAAAACATTTTCAGGTGACAGAGTATTGCCAATCTGTTTTGTTTCTGTGTTCAGCAACTGAATAAATATTGATTTTAAGACAAAGTACCATGTTAGATAGCATAACTTACTTGCTCTAGACTCTCAATGTTAGCAAGTTTAAGATGGGCAATAAATACCATGGAACTTTGGATTGCAAACACCTCGGTTCATGGAATTATCGCAAGACAAGCAAAAAAATTTTAATAAAATTTAATTTGGTTAATGAGCAACAACTCGCAAGACGAGCACTGCTCATTGAGCTTGCACAGGAAATCTCACAACAGAGCTGATGGTTCTTCTCTCTCACTGCATAAATGTGTAAATTAAATGAAAATCACTCAAGAGAAGGAACTCCTAAGACTCAGATACCATATTCCCTTTCCAGGCAATGACCCTCCCCCTCCTCTCCTCCCTCTCTCTTCCTCAAGCCATCCGGGACTCTTCTCAAAGCATAGGAAGACTGACCCTCCCTCTTCCCTGTCACTAACACACACACACACACCCTTGTCACCTGGCACCATACAGCCCATCCCCTTCCTGCCCATCTCTTCACCCCTCATATCACAGAGGCAGGTTATGACAAGAAACATTTCCAAACCACCCAAGAAAGAGCCCTGGAAAGGCATTGCTAAGGGAAGAGGGAAAAGCTGTTTTGCCTCGAGCAGCAGCGGATCATCCTGATCCAACAGGGCCGCCCAGGTAGCACCGGCTGAGTAGCAGCTGATGGCCAGGATCTTCCTCGGAGCAGATCCATAAATGCTGGTTAATTTGTTTATTTTTATTTTATATTGTGTGTTAATCATTGTTACTTGTTTCAGATATTCAGGACAATCATTTCTATAGAAAATTCCTTGAAAATGATCTTTTTGCGAATATTTTTAGATCTTTTTGTGAATATTTTTGCGGGTGTGGAACAATCATCCGACTTTACATTATTTCCTATGGGAAACCTCGGTTCGGTTTAAGAGCAATTCGGACTAAGAGCATTCTTCCAGAATGAATTTGGCTCTCAATCAGAGGTTCCACTGTAAATAACTCCACAATTTCCTAGACAGCAGTTTTGGGAGTTGAATTCCACACATCTTAAAGTCACTAAGGTTGAGAAACACTGCTCTAGAAAAGATCCCAAGTCTACTTAATGTGTTTCAATATCTGAGAGACAGCTGTAAGGAAAAAAGTCCAAAATGTTCTTTGTACATATAACCACTGTGTGACACATACAGAGCACTTAGTGTCACTACAAATTTTTTTAAAAAATGATTTGTATCTGCATCCCTCTGACAGAAACATGAATCATATAAAGCCTTTGACATGGGAAAAAAATGCATTTATCATTAAAACCAAAAAAATCCACCCTAATACAGAAACCTGCTAGACTAGAAGCACTTTTGAAGATTTCCCATGACTTGAAAGACAATAATTTATCATGGATATATTAATGGCAGGCAGTTTCTCAGATTTACATTGTGTACACTTTTAGCTTTGTTACCCCAATACTGTCCTCTGTTCACAATTTATAAAGGCATGTGGTTTCTCAAGTTGAAACTCCAAGTGCATTTTTCTTTGCCAATATCTGCAATATTGAGCCTATATAATATATATAGAAGCCTATATGTCGGAGGGAGAAAACCATTGTTAGCTTTACTAAACTTACTAAAAAGAAGATTAAGCCAAATTACCTTTCTAAATGTATAGTGAAAATATACCATACCAACATTTCTGGATCATTTCTCTTAATAACGCCTTAATTGTGTTCATGGACAGTTCAAGTACTACATCTGGTAAACCATTGTTTAAGTAAGTACCACATAATTGGCTAGATATTCTTACATAATAAAATATAATTAATTTCAAAGTTTCTTAGCATTGTTACATCTCTCTTCTGTGAATGCTTGCTTAGCTATTTTCAGATTTCATTTGTATCCATGTCTATGAAATTCCATAGCTTACTTCCATTTTATGTCCATATTAAATGTGAAAATCTAATGTTGATTTGGTTTTAAATAAGGTAACATTTAAATATACATCCATTTCATTATTTAAAATAAAAACTAGTTCAAATGTGTTTAATATTGTCTGGGTAGAGTGATATGCATTACTTAGAATTTCACTGAAGCCAAAACATTGCATAGTGGTAATTTTCTTAGTGGTTTATATTGAGAGATTAATTACACTTTTAATTGCTGTATCTGTTTGTTGCAGAGCTATGTAATCTTTGGAAATGGACTTCATATAGAGGTAAGAGTATCAATTTTCAGGGTATTTTCTGTTAGGTTGTGTGTGTGTGTATTAATTACCAGGGAGGTTTTTAAAGATTTAGGGAAAGTGTTCTCCTAAGTAATTTGTTCTGAAACTTGTAAAGTGAATACATGATTTATACAAAATAATATAAAGACCTTAGGTTAGGATAATAATTCTTATTGACAAAATGATGTATAGTGCATACGATGAGCATGCATTTTTTTCCTATAAATGCTTATATTTTTTCAGAACATAGATACATTATTAGAAATAACGTGGGCAGTTCTTACAATATGTTGTTGCTTATATTGAAGCATGCCATGTATTTTCTGTTATGAATCCCATTAGGCTATATATAAATAAGAATGTGCATTTTTTGGTTTGACAGTGTGGCAGTAAGAAAGCTTGCAGTGTGTGGGCATGTGAAAAAAATGAACAGAGACAAAGAGAGGTGAACAGTTATGCATCCCTTTACAGCAACCACAGAAAGAGGAGGAAAGGGAGGAGGAAAGGAGAGATTATTCTCGATGCAATAAACATAAAGAGATTTAAGAAAAGGAGAGAAAGTGGGGATGCCTGAGTCAATTTGAGAAAGAGAAGATTCAGTGCATCTCTCCCTGACATCATCTTATGAATCTGATTTTATTATGTCCTGCAACATCTGGACTGCCTAAGGACCTATGCATGGATCCTTTTTGTGGACTTCAGCTCCGCATTTAACACTATCATCCCTGAATTTTTTTTTACCATAAACTGACCCAGCTCACTGTATCTGCCCATATCTATAAGTGGATAACAAACTTTCTGAGAGATAGGAAGCAACAGGTGAGCCTAGGAAAAATTACATCCAGTCCTCAGAAATCAGCACTGGTGCTCCTCAGGGATGTGTGTTCTCTCCGCTACTTTCTCCATCTTCACCAATTGCATCTCAACCTACCTCAAGAGCTGCTGATACAGTTGTACAAAGAATTATTGTGTCTGTCCTTTGTACATCTGTTGCTGTCTGGGTTGACGCAGCAACTATACAAGGTATAGGTACAGACTCTAATGTATAGTCAAGATCACAGAAAGGATAATTGCAACTAACCTGCCCTCCATAAAAGACCTGTATATTGAGAGGGTCAAGAAAAGGGCGGAGAAGATATCTGCAGACCCCTCTTTCCCTGGACACAACTTGTTTGAATCTCTTCCATCTTGGAGGCAATACAGGGTACTGCATACCAAAACTACCAGACACAAGAACAGCTTTTTATCCTGTACCATCATTCAAATGAATACTTGACTAATGCTATATAATCAATGCTATAAGATAGAGCAGAAGCAGAGAATTCTAACACAGAAGTACTGTCTAATGTATATATACCTATTAATTCCATACTTTATAATACTTCTATTGAGCTCACACTTACTGAATAACATTGTTGTGCATTATCTTATACATTGTTTATTGATGTTGCAAGTATACTGAAAGCTGCTGTATCGGAGTCCAATTTCTTGCATATCTAACCATGCTTGGCCAATAAAGTATCTTGAGTATCAAATGATACTTGATTTCTTCACAGATTCTTGGTGGAAAGCATGAACAAGTATTACATCAGAACAGCCTAATCAGGCAAAAGCGAACATGGATTGTCCCACCTTCTATGATCTGGGAAGAGCGTGATAATTCTCTCAAGAACCCAATTGCTAAAGTAAGTCAGGCTTGGAAATTAAAGGTTTTGCCTTTAATAGCTTTTCTCAACTTGGGTGGAGTTGCAATCTTATGAAGCTTAGAATGTGGCAGATTGAATAAAATGAGCATATAATATCAGTTATATTATACAGTTTATTACTGAAAAAATAATGGGGTGAGTTCCCATTATTCATCCCAGCTCATGCCAGCCTAGCAGTTTGAAAGCATGCAAAATGCTAGTAGATAAATAAGTATTGCCTAAATTGGTGGAAAGGTAACAGTGTTCCGTGTGCCTTGGCATATAGTCATGCCAGCCACATGAACATGAAAGCATCATTGGATAATGCTGGCTCTTCAGCTATGAAACAGAGATGAGCACTGCCTCCTAAAGTCAGACATGACTGATAAGGGAAACCTTTATCTTATTGGAAAAAAATTGAACTTTTGTTACCTAATATAGCTAAATTATAATGATCTTATTTATGTGATATGATCTTATTTGTGTGATAAGATCTTATATGATCTTATTTAATATATTTGCCTTTTTTCTCCTCCCATACAAAATTGAGGATTAGCTAAAAGAGATCTGTCTGCCTCTCTGAAAATTACTTCAGAATCAGAAATTTAATTATAGTTAGCCAGATCCTAGGTTGTGGACCACAGGAGAACTTCAGTACATTTTATTTTATTTATTTATTTATACACATATTTCTATGCTGCCAATTTCCGAAGACTCTTGGAAAAGAGTCATGGACAAATTTATACTATACTGTTCTGTTTCATTTGAGATTCTTTGTTCTGGTGAATATGCATGAATGAGATTCCATCATGGGATAATTTCCTTTCTCCATTTAGTTTCATGGGAAGCCTTCTTTATATAAAGTTTTACTTCTGTTGGAAGATTAGCTGTGACTTTAATTTGCTGATTCTCCATGACTCTTATATCTACTAAAGTTTACAAAGGCTAGTTCACTCAAACACTTAACTTGGTTACTGAATTAAGTCATTTTTTAGATTTCTACAGTTCATTGATTGAGTAACTAAATAGGCCGCATCTAGAGCAATGCAAACCATTTGTTCCAAAAGATTTCCATCCAGGAAATTGCTGGACCAACCCTAAAGCATATAGATTAGAATGGTGCAGAGGAAAAACAGAATATACTCACGTTGCCCAGAATGTTTTATCCCCCAAACAAAAGGTTTTGTGCATCTTTACTTAGCTGCTAAGAAAACTGAAAAAACATAAATGTTCATCTTTCTGTGTAAAAAATTAAAACAAACTTGTATTAAGTTTCAGAGAAAAACTCAGTAAATATTGTTTCTTATATTCTATATAGATACGGTCTGACAAAGAAGCTGAACCAGGAGTAATTATTACTTATACCATTTCTGGCCAAGGGGTCACAGAACCACCATATCATTTGTTTGTGATTAATGGAAAAACTGGAGAACTGAATATAACTGGAATAGTAGATCGGGAGCAAACGCCAGTGTTACGTGTAAGCGGATGAAACTCTGTCTCTCTTTAGTATGTAGATTCATGACAGTTGTCAGCTCTTATTTTTACTGTATTTGCAACAACTGATTTTTCTATGAAAAGAGTATGCAGTATAATTCAGTGATATGGTTATTTTTATTTTCCTGTTTATCATCAATGAATAAATCAATGTGACTGTGTTTTAATATTACTTCAGCTGAAGGGCTATGCAATGAATCAAAAAGGTGAAAATCTGGAAAGTCCACTGGATCTGCAGATTAAAGTTCTGGATATAAATGACAATAGCCCGGTGTTTTCAGAGACAGTTTTTATGGGTTCTGTTGAAGAACTGTGTACTGTGGGTATGTCCTAGATTTTTGTTTACATTTTCATTATCTCTTAGCATCACATTCATACTCTTTTCTCCATACAGTTATTTTGAATCCATTCCTTCCTTCCTATAACCACTGTGTTCTTGTCATAAATGAGTATTTCATTGATTTCAGTATCCAAGATTATAGAATTGCAATAGAGTAGAGATATCACACACTTTTATTTTGTAGTATTGTTGGGGTGGGGCATTAGAAAATATAACAATAGTTGAGAAGTAATGTTTTATTTGCAGCCAAAATATGAGATCTAGTACCTCAAAACTCCTGTTTTCAATTTTACGATACTTTCAAAATAGTATGATTACAGGAGACAAGAACACATGTGCCTTATTCCATAATCTTATGCTCCATATTATGAACAACTAAAAAGACAAAATCTTGTAAATAATAAAATAGCACGTTGTGGGTAGAACCATAATAGACTAAGGATAGGGGCTGAGCTAAGTTTTTGCTTAGGATTAATGTTTTATGGTGATGCCTTATCAAGACTTCCTCTCTTGTTGGGATGACAAGACCTTTCCTTTCTATTTATCTAATGAACCTATTATGCCTCTGATGCCACTGGATATTTATTTAGATTTATATATTCTGATTTTCCTTTAGGAGCTTGAGGTAACATGCATCATACCAATACCCTTCCAGAATTCAGAGGCTAAGATTACATTAGATAAGTTTGCTCCCATGTGCCTTCAAGAACGGTATACCCATGATGTTAAAAGCAGGACAGTTTTAGTGCTCAGGAAGGAGCTTTCTAGTAAAAATATATCCTTATAAAACTCCTACTCTTCTTAGGTACTCTTGTTATGAGAATACATGCAACTGATGCAGATGAACCCGGTACACCCAACTCCAAAATTGCTTTTAAGATTATTTCACAAGAACCTGCTAATCCTCCTGCATTTATAATTAACAAAGCAACAGGTGAAGTTCAGACTGCAATATTACAGCTTGATAGAGAGGTATTTTTTCTCTCTTAATATTCTTTTAATGGTTTCTTATTTATCTGGTTTCTTATTTACTTATTTGTAAAAGGGTGATATATGCTTTTAATATTTTCTGCAGAATACTAGCTTGGATCCAGAGTGATGGAACTGAAAGGAGTCCTTCCATTTATGGAAGATGCTAAAATTTCATTGAGATTCCTTGATGAAGTCAGAGGGGGAAAACCAATCTCCACCAATTGCCCTTTTTATCATTTCTCTTGCTGGCCTGGAATCTCTTCCAGTTCCATGCAGTAGTTTTTCTGGAGGTTGGGTGTGCTGCATGTAAAAGAAAAAGGCATAGTTGCCCTCTTGGCCATTTCCAACAGACTAAATGTCATTCACTATTTCTTTGGTTCCACCTGGGGAATCTAATTGTGATTTTTTTTTAAAAAATGTTGTCTTCTTATCTCCAGTTTTCAAGTAAGTAATTAAAAGCTGTAAAAACTATTAACAACCAGATTCAGCATTTTAATATTTTAAAGTAGTAACAGTTCAGTAAGAGTGGCAAGCAGTTAACTACAATAAACCATAACCATTAATAAAAGCTCAGTTGGATGTGATTCACTAAATCAAATTGAAAGAGGAGTTCTTTGATGTTTATGTAGTAACTCAGTTGATCTTTGAGCCTCAACTCTGAAGCTCAGTAAGTATACCTGAAATGGGTTTCTTCCCCATGAAACCTGCAACAGATTTTGGCTGGATTTTTGTATTAGGTGGCTTAAGGTGATAATTTTTTTAGTCCTTGTGTAAACTTAACAAATAAAATACCTATTTAGGGCATTCAGGGGTGCCTCACAAGACGTGAAACTCACAGGATGACCAAAACA